>JAECUM010030889.1:0-14662 GCA_016617855.1 Megalonaias nervosa
ACCTTCCTCCACGTTGCACTAAGGTGTGGGTGAAATACTACGAAAATTTCAGATACAAGAACCGTCCCAATCCCGAACCCCTCGCGCCACGTCTGAGTCGTACGTGTTTGAAATATAACTTAGGCAATGTGGAGGATGGTTTTTGTTATGCTATTATGTGACACAAAAATAGTGCCACATTTAATGATTGTACAAACTGTCAAAGTTAGAAGAGATATTAGAATACATGCTGAGTCCGTCGCCTAGTCCAGTGAACGAATTGCGGCTTCTGATTGGTTAGTACCCAGGATGACGTAGATGACAAAGCTACAGATTTTAGTGGACTTACGGGATGAGAGTGGGACGATAATATTTATCTCTCAAAAATGCTGATATTATTGATAACAATTTATTTCACCTCCCTTGTATGAAAAAAGCCAGTAATATTTTTCACTCTGATATCGGTTTCTATTTATTCATATGCACTTTATCGTTAAAATGGGAACCGAGATAGCTCTGTCGGTACAGCATTGAACTCGTAATCAAAGAGCCGATATCCACCCAGCTGGTCGGCTTCACTGGTGTGTCCTGGGGAAAGGCACTTAGCTCCCAATTTCCCCTTCATGCAATAGCCAATGTGTTTAAAGTGCCGTTTAAACCACCACCACCACCACCAACAACCAAATAACTAACGAAGCCACTCTTTCTATCCAACTTTATAAATTTGATACTTAAAAAGAAAGTTAAAGGTTCAGCAGGAGGATGCTATGCACAGAAAGATACGGTATTGTAACTGAGGATATTTCAGAAATCCAGTGTTGTGACCCTGAAATAGCCATATGCATTCTTTTAACCCTTCATCTTTACAGCATATAGGAATCTCTCGTTTGTCAAATTATAATTCGGGCTTCATCCTGGATGGGTAGTCTGGCCAAAGTCTACAGATTAACCTTGACTTGAATGACACTGCTGATAAGGATTGTTATAGTCAATCATGAATTCTGAAAACGGCGTGATATGGAATAATGACCCGGGGGTAAAAACGCTTTTTGTAGAAAACGACTCTCACGTGGCAGTTGCTTCCGGAGTAAACACAAAGGATAGACCCCTCCAATGAAATAATAATATTTATATTAATAATTTCTTTAACATCCGTACTCCTTCGTCTTCAATCGACTTGTTTACGTATAAGAAATAATCCAAATCAAAATATTTAAATCGTTTAATTTGGAACTGTGCCCTGTAGGCCATCCCTGCTATTTACATTCAGTAAATCTGCCACGTTGCCATGAAAAACTAGGGCACCTACACATTTACTGCAGCCAGCATTCTATCAAAAGAATTATGTAGAGACAGAATTTCTGGTACTACTCCTGGAAAGGTCTCAAGATAGTCCGGACCAAACTAATGGTTCCAGACCAAAGTCTGTTTACATATTTAATTATATCTCGAATGAAGTATGAATCAATAATTGTCCCGGACTATTTTAATAATAGTCACTAGGGCCATATTTTTTTCACTGTGATGACAGTCGCAATAAGTTCCAACTCTTTTTGGATCGACGAGCTTTTCGACTTTTAAACTAACCTTTCGCAACACCAATCATAAATAATTTTAATTTGAATAAAATCTTTGTGTAAATCTAAATTAAAACTTATATTACCCGTACCTTCTTCTGTTCATAAACTGATATTTCTGATGAATTGGAATAAAAATTTAAAAACAGTTACATTTAAATCCTTCAGCTGGCAGCCATTTTCAAAAAATGTTGGAAAATGGGTCGAGGGTTACGCTGTGGATCTTGGATCCGTATTCAGTTCCATATAGGTTGCACTGTCCATTACATATAGGTTGCATTGTCTGCTACATACAGGTTGCATTGTCCATTACATATAGGTTGCATTGTCTATTACATACAGATTGCATTGTCTGTTACATATAGGTTACACTGTCCATTGCATATAGGTTGCACTGTCCGTTACATATAGGTTGCATTGTCTGTTACGTATAGGTTGCACTGTCCGTTACATATAGGTTGCACTGTCTATTACTTATAGGTTGCACTGTCCATTACATATAGGTTGAATTGTCTGTTACATATAGGTTGCACCGTCCATTACATATCGGTTGCATTGTTTGTTAGATATAGGTTGCACTGTGTATTACATATAGATTGCACTGTCCATTACATATAGGTTGCATTGTCTGTTAGATATAGGTTGCATTGTGTATTACATATAGGTTGCACTATCCATTACATATAGGTTGCATTGTCTATTACATATAGGTTGCATTGTCCATTACATATAGGTTGCACTGTCTATTACATATAGGCTGGATTATCCATTTCATATAGGTTGCATTGTCTATTACATATAGGCTGCACTGTCTATTACGCATAAATTTTGAACCTGAATACCTTTTATAGGACAGCGACACAATACAAGAAGGACACGTTAATTGAATGAAAAATTTAAATTGATGCTTATAATCTCAAAATATTTTTAAGCATTGTTGTGTCAAAACAATAATTTTTCAAAAATGATAGCTGGTATCACATCTCAGAGACACAGAGGAGCCCCTGTCCAAAGTCCAAGAATGTTGGCTGCATACCCGCTCCCCTCCCCTTCCCACTTTGTTTTCATCTATTAGGTCCATAGGCAACGAACGAAGCATAAAAAATCAAAATTAAAAGGTGTATGTATGTGCATACATATTACATTTTACGCTTCGAATCTGCATTAATCTACATACATATGTATCTTTGTTTAGTTATAGCAAACGCAGTTCTGCGCAGCTCGCGATGCAAGCCCATCTGTAAACACTGAGGATATGCAGAGAGTACCAACAGAAAACTTTTTCTTTCTGGATTTCTATTTCCGCTGTACATGGACATCACATCACATCCAACAGTCCGCGTGGCTTCGAGACATCCAGTCTGGTTAGGTTCGTTGCCGGAGGATATGACAGCTATTTCAGCATGGAGTGATGAGTGGTCTTCAACAGATGTTGTAACCACTCTCTCGTAGATGAGCCATCTGTCTGCCCTCCTGGCTTCAGCCTTCCACGACATCTGTGGACCACACTGAACCGTTTCCGGACAGAACAGGGCGGCTGTGCAGTCAACCTTGTCCGATGGGACCAGGCCACTGACTATTCATGTAGCTTTGGTGCTCTACAGACCATGTCACACATTGTCAACAACTACCCACTGACAAAGTTCTCCGGTGGACTGCAGGCTCTGCACCTTGCTGACGACGATGTTGTTAAATGGCTGAGCATGCACTGCACACGATAAATAACAATAATAGTTCCACTTTGTCGTCATTAGTGCCTTTTCGCGCTTAATTATGAGTTACAAAAGGACGCCTTTACAATACCAAGTTTGAATAAGTTGACCTAAAGTCTTATATTTTAATATTGTCTTTGCAAAATCTTAAAAAATCTTAAAAAAGATAGAAGAAAACGATTTTCTCTAAGACTAGAAAGAGAACAGTATGTGGTGGCAGTTCCATTCCATCAGTTGGACATCATCACGACGGTCATATACAAATCGTCTGAGGTCTTCCTAGGACTGTTTTATTTATTCATTTGCTGGTACATGGCCTAAACCACAATAGTCTGACGTTTTATCAATAAAGTACGATGAAATCTCTGACAACACGAAATCACCTTATCGGTGCTATAAATTAACACACGGAGTGCAAGCGTGACCCCAGCCTCCGCTCGATTCAACTTTTTTCACGCGTCTTTTATCGCTTCAGAATCGCCAAAAGACTGCAAAGCTACACATATCCATTCAAAATACAGTAACGTACCAACGCATAACTCTCGGACGACAATCGCGTGAATCTAAGTCACAAAGTCTTTCTACAAGACACCATCAGGCGGAAGTAGCCTATTCACCAGATTCTACCCAGCAGTAAATAAGCGTTAGGGTCTATTACTCGTACCGATCACGGAGCAGAGTCTGTGTTACCTTTTAATACTACCGAATCCAGCCTCCGTCTCGGCATTAATATTGGAAGTGTGATGACATCATCAACGGTGATTTCTACTATCCTAGCTTTAACTAGATATTTCTGTTCAGGACATTTATATAAAATTATCATATCATACAATCTGAAATAAAAGGCAAGTTAAACATTTTTTTTTGTGAAATTACTTTCAAAGTGTTATTCATCCCGTGGCAGAATCGGCTACTTCCGCCTGATGGAGTCCTGTAGAAAGACTTTTGTGAACGTAATGGTGAAAATAAAGGTTAATTCGCCGGATTAGATTCATGCGATGGCCGTCCGAAAGTTATGCGTTGGTAGTTGGTATGTTACAGTATTTTGAATGGATATGTGTAGCTTTTCAGTCCCGCAGTCAGTATATCTTCATGACGTCGCATGACATAAGTCAGTAGACTATATATATATATATATATATATATATATATATATATATATATATATATATATGTGTGTGTGTGTGTGTGTGTGTGTGTGTGTGTGTGTGTGTGTGTGTGAAGCCGCGCTCACTCCCTAGGCTTTATCCATTTCATATACTTTAAATGATTATCCGGCAGAGAGGAGAAATTACGTGTTACTTTTCAACTTGCAAAACTCCAGAGAAGTGGACCTTCACTCTGATGGGCTGGCTCCATCTAGGTTTTATGCATAGTGTA
This sequence comes from Megalonaias nervosa, assembly GCA_016617855.1. Classification (NCBI taxonomy): domain Eukaryota; kingdom Metazoa; phylum Mollusca; class Bivalvia; order Unionida; family Unionidae; genus Megalonaias; species Megalonaias nervosa. The sequence goes on from JAECUM010030889.1 coordinate 4,649, forward strand.
ATATTAGATACTTTTAAAAAAAAATTCCTAGACATTGCCATATCGCCTCATTTCAGTTTTCATATCTGAATTTAAAATGTTAATAAATTGGAGAGTGTAACGCCACTACGTTGTTAGCATATAAAGAATATATGTAATACTAGAGGTGATAAAAGAAATTAATACATCAAAATGTCATGTCAAGTGTAATTAAATTGTTTGCCCCACCCACCCCACCTCACCCGCAAAAAAACATGCATGCCAGAGACATTATTTAATTAAAGTGGCTCCTTTTCGTCCCAATTTCTAAATAAAGGGGAAAAAATAGAAGCACCGATGTTAAGTCTGCTACGTGCTAAACAACAGCTGCCAAGTGCAAAACTGTGAAACCGCAACTGAGTCAAGGCTACTTTCATGACAGCTACTGGTTGGGAATGCATTTGCATATGCACCCCAATGAGATGACATCACTTATAATTACACTGTATGATACACAACCGTCAACTAAAAAGACGGTTCTCACGCTTAAAGTTTACTCCCTAAAGTATATACTCAAAAGTTAGTGTTACGTCAACGTAAGGGGAAATGATGATAGATGAAATACCGACATGCATCACATCCATTTGACATACATCAGTATACATACACACCTACATAAGAGGGGATTATTTATGATTAAAAAAAGTATTAGAAATGTCTTGTAGTTATGTAGAGAAAAATAATAATACCCTTCAAAGTTTGGAAGCATCTGAATTATCAGTACTTCTTGAGCTATGTATTATAGATTTATTGGGTTTCTGCACACTTGCACGAAATGGATTTTTTGACACACAAAGAATGGTTTTGTCGTTGTTGATAATGACGATTACGTTGAGAACGATAATAGCAATTGGTGTGTGTGTGTGTGTGTGTGTGTGTGTGTGTTGGATTTTTTATGTAGCTTTAAAAAAATTTTCGGTCATATCGCTACGATGTCTGCAGTGTGGCAGTTTATAGTGATGTCAAGCACTGGGGTACCATGCCGCAGGCATATTGCATAATGTCCCATCCAGTCACATATCCTGACACCAGGCCAATCATTCCTAACACTAACCTCTTAACGCTGAACTTCTAATGAGGCAGCTGTTAGTACCATTTCTATAAGTGTGACTCGGCCGGGGTTCGAACTAGCAACCTCCCGCATCCGAGGCAAATGCTCTAACCACTAGGCCACCGGAGCGGTGGCAATCGGGGTAAAGAGGATTGTGACAAAAGATAGATAGATAGATAGATAGATAGATAGATAGATAGATAGATAGATAGATGTAACGATCGTATCGACAAGTATACCTCAGGGTATGACAAACAAAACACATTTTGCCACAAACATATAAATTCCTGCTTATTCTAATCTGACGCAGTTCAATTCATCATTCATTTCTTTGAGTGTATTTGATTTAGATTGTATTATCTACTGTCATAAGATAAGCATTGTTTTAATTTTAGTCCGTCCCTAAATTTAGAGCGTTTTTTTTTTTGTGATTTCAGTCCTGTCTCAGGAAGAAATGGAATGTACCGGACACTGGTTACTTATTCATCGCTCCTGTTACAAGTTCGTGACGTTTCCACAAAAATCCTGGGAAGATGCCCAAAACAGTTGTGCCGAAGAAGGAGCAAATTTGCTTTCCATTGGTTCTGCAGAAGAAAAGGTGTTAAAGTACTCCCTCTATCTTTCGCCACCCTCGTTTACTGCCGCTAAAGTCTAATGTCTGTATTGTTCTGTAAACGAACCTAAATTTCCCGTCGCCTTTACCATCCAGTATTTGGGCTTTCATGCTTGACGTAGATTACGTAACATAGCTGCCGTAGGAGTTAAGCTCAGTAATTCACAAAACTGAGCAAAATGTTCACGTATCTTTTACCGTTTTGTTAAATGAGAATGGTTTAGTAATTATTTCAACGCAGCACAGAATCAGAAAATGTATTTGACTTTGATAAACATAAGCAATAATAACTCCAGTCCTCAGTCAGTCTACGTAATGAAACACTCAGGATTAGATCCGAATAACGAGTCACGTGAACATCTTATGTAGTGCGCAAAGGGCTAATTATCCTTTAAGAGCAAAAGTGGATAAACAGTTTAGGGAGCGTGGTGTTATTAGCTTTACTAATGTATATAGCCATTATCCAAATCGCTTTCCGGAGAGAAATAAAGGGATAAAATGACAATGTAACCCTGCATGCCTTTCTGTCCCCGTATCTGTAAAATATTGCTTGTAACCTGTAGTTTCGCTTGGACCGTCATTTCAGGAATGAGAGATCCCGGCATTAGACGCGCACAAACTTTTTATATTTAGAATGTCTCTTAGATGAGAATGCTCCAGTGGCCTTGTGGTTAGAGCGTCTGCCTCGGATGCGGGAGGTCAAGGGATCGAACCCCGGCCGAGTCATACCAAAGATATATAAAAAATGATACTAACAGCTGCATCGCTTGGCGCTCAGCATTAAGAGGTTAGTGTTAGGGCTGGTCGGCCTGGTGTCAGGTTAATGTGTCTGGGTGGGATATGATGCTACATGTCTGCGGCATGATGTCCCAATGCTAGACATCAGTATAAACTGCCACACTGCAGACATCATAGCGATATAACTGACACATTTTTAAAGCTACGTTAAAAATCCAAATACTCACGCACTCTTTGGGACAAATTGTGGAATTTAAGTGAAATTCCTGTAAATCTCATGTCGTTATGTGCCATACTTAGATATACAATTTTAATGGCAAATATGTTTTAGTTTGAGAGGACAAAATAAATAAATAATTAAAAATACAGATAACTCGAATTGCTTGTCTAGAGGTAAGAATATTACATGCTGCTTTCTAACTCGAGCTCTTGGTGTGCAGATGGAAAGTGTCTCTCCTTATTAGATTTTAATATAACATCACCAGTGCTGAGCCAAAGTTTAGGCACGGCTGCTGAACGTTTATTTCTCTGCAACCCTTATCAGAGTTCGTATTCATCTGGAGGAAGTAAAATAAGTTTCGTATCGTACTTTTAATTCCAGACAATTGATAAAGACACCTGTTTATTTTTTTCAGGCAAGTTCAATTCATTAGATATACATTTAGCAGAAAGAAACAATATGTAAATGTATTTCGGTTCCCTGCCGCCAAAGCAGAGAGAGAGAGAGAGAGAGAGAGAGAGGGGTCCATAATTTGGTGGTAATATGTGGAAGGTTTATGCTGCTTTAATTGTAATAAATTACCAGAATTTATATATTTATTTCACCTTTTTTTCTATCAATACAGAATAAGATGAAAAATGAGCTGAAACAGAAAATAACCTCTCAGAACCTACTTCAATGGTGGGTTGGGTTACGGTTCAACAGGGTTAGCCAGGAATGGAAATGGCTTGATGGCGGTGCACTCGTCTCTAAAGTCACGTGAGCTGACCCCTCCTCTCTCCCTCGCTCTCTCTTTCTTTTTCTCTCCACTAGTTTTCTAATATGTTTAAACAAATACTGAGCTTTCTACTGATACGTCGTAAAGTTCAGACCCATTTTATCTCATTGTACTGACTCATTCTCCACTCGGTGCAAATGAAAGAATGCATTATAATGAAACAAAGCATAATAATGTAATAAAGCATACTAATGTAAGAAAGCTTAACAGTGTAACATAGCATAATCATGTAACAAAACATAATAATGTAAGAAAGTATAATAATGTAACATAGCATAATAATGTAACAAAGCATAATAATGTAACATAGCATCATAATGTAACAAAGCATCATAATGTAACAAAGCATAATAATGTAACATAGTATAATAATGTAACAAAGCATAATAATGTAACGTAGCATAATAATGTAACAAAGCATAATAATGCAACAAAGCATAATAATGAAACAAAGCATAATAAAAGCATATATACTTCAAGTATTGAAATAGAGCTTTCTGGCTTAATAAATTTTTTATATACATACAGTAGTCCTCTTCTTTAAAAGCGTTTTTAAGAAAGGTCACCTTTTTATGAGACGACCTTGTCCAATACTAAAACAGTATATTTCGTCTCCCTCATGAGAGACCGACCATTTTTGGGGCTCGCATTTGTATTGCGGAAGGGATGGCCATGTTAGAGGGAGACGAATGTATTTCAAAGTTATAAAGGTACATAATGCGACAACGTTGGTTCTCTTACGGATACAACTATTGTAAAGAGTACTCTAGGAAACACTGTATGAAGCCAAATTTTGTACTTTAGTTTTGTTAAAATAGAATCTTAACATGAAATTCAAAATGGCAAACGAATCCAACTTACTACAAAGTAATACCGTGCAGTATGTATATTTACAAAAATCTGTCATAGTAGCTTTCAAGAGATTCTAATTTTTTTTAGAATGTAAGTCCTCGCAATAATCGGGTGCACAATATTTGATTTCCGAGCAGAGTGATTTAATCTAAAAATATTTACATTTTACACAGGCCCTTCGCCCCAGGGGAGCCAAACAATGGAAGTGGCGATGAAGATTGCGGAGAGTTACGCTTTGACATCAAATTGAATGACAAATCGTGTAACGCCATCCGTCCATATATATGTGAGAAAACTAAATGTAAGTTTTCATTCCTATTTTATTAATATATAATGTAAAATAATGATTCTTTGTAATTATTCAAATATCATTATTTTGGGAGGGTGTTGGAAATCCTCTCCAATCATCTTGGCTGTTTATCTTAGAGATCACATAATAAATAAATAAATATTATATTTTTAACAAATCCTCTTTCTGATATTTTCTGAGTACTCTCCACTTCAGTGTTGCTGTAATATATATTCGTTGAATCTGGCGTACAGTAATTTCTGTTTTCGGAGCCTAAATCAATTTTGCATAACGATAATTACCCTTTATACACCGATAAAAGACAAGTATGGTGTTGGAAATTAGAAATATATTTGTTTCTTTGTGTGCATAGGGGTCATTGCAAGTGTATAACTATCACAGAGAATCATACAATGAATGAGGAGCTATTGGTGCTGTTTTATCTCTAATCAACTGCATTTATTAATTCCAGTAACACCACCACCTACTTCATCCACTGTTAGATTCTTAACTACAACGGGATATCCAATAATACAGACGGAAGAAACAACTCCTAAACGCATTGTTTCGGTGGACTTTTCATCAGATAGAGTTGAAACTACAGATCCGACAACAGAAACAACACGAAATGTTCCTGAAACAACATATACTGTTGATACAACGCAAGAAGTTGATACAAATATCTCACCAAGTATCTCGACTCCGACTCAAACATATGAACCCGTCTTCACGACCATAAGCTTAAACACATACCTATTTCAAAATTCAGCCGAGTCGACAAAGGTTCCAACGACCACAAAATCAAGTACAGTGCCACCGATTTCAAATACAACGAAAACGGAAACAACCAGAGAACCAAGAGGAAATGAAGACCACGGACAAGGACAACAGAATGAAAATGATATCAAGGATTATTCCGGTTGCTACAGCGTTTTTGCAGAAGGTCTTTGTCCTTCAGCGACATTCTTGGGATTCAACTGGCCAGAAACACAACCTGGAAAATTGGCAAAGGTTTCTTGTCCAAATAAAAACGGTAAACGTATTTATCTCGACGGATTTTGATAATGGTTTCTGGGCTGTTGTCTCACAATCGACCTTATCCGTGAGATTTTAGTAGAAACATCTTTGGGAGAATAATATCAACATAATCTACAAGACGCGTTTTGCTCCTTTGTTATAAAAGTGAGAATGGTACGTTTGCTAAATATGTAGTCAAAGTGTAAGCCACATTCTTCGAAACCTGTCTATTTTCTGAATGGCATGAATGTATACAATGATTTTTTTTTTTGGTGGAAGCAACACCAGAGTTCTGATGAGGTTTAATCTGACTTAAATTTTAGGAATGAAAGCGTTTTCAAGAAACTAGTTCGTCTGCTTATAAAATTTGTTCTTTCAGTTCTTTCAATCAAATTCCAATCGACCATACATCAGAGGTCTCTGTGTAATTTTGAAAACGGGTATCTGAAGTCAAAAGTCTTGAAACCAAGATTCAGATATAAAAAATAATTAAATATTTAAAAAAAATAATAATTAAATCTGAGACTTCAAAACCGGAGAGTACAGAGAATGCAGCTGTGGAAGTGGGAAAGTTCCTACACAAAATAATTTCGTCTAATACTGATTACATTATATGACGTCTGATCTGAACGCAGAATGGATCAATAAAACGCTGGGAAACCAGAGTCACATTATAACCGAAAAACGTCTCATTATTTGTTCTAGGTTTTGCAACATGGAAATGCAGAAAGCAGCCGACGGTATGTTGGGATGGTGAACCGGACACGAAGAAATGTATCTCTGAAAACATACAGATAATTTCTGATCAGGTATTTTAATTTTAAATTATTTAATCACAAGTTTATTTCGATGTTGAATGAAAAGCAGATATACATCCCAGTTCCTCACTAACAATATGCTGACTTATGGATTCCTGAAAAAGTATTTTCTAGCATATAGGTTCCTCACTAAGTATATGCTAGTATATAATTCCTCACTAAGTATATATTAGTATATAGGTTCCTCACTAAGTATATACTAACATATAGGTTCCTCACTAAGTATATGCTACCATATAGGTTCATCACTAAGTATATGCTAATATATAGGTTCCTCACTAAGTATATACTAATTTATGTTACTCATTTAGTATATGCTAGTATATAGGGTCTTTTCTAAGTTTATGCTAGTATATAGGTTTCTCACTAAGTATATGCTAACATACAGGCTCCTCACTAAACATGTACTAATGTACTTTATTCAGAATTTGCAATATTGCTATTTTGTCACATGAGCATAATAAGAAATGTATAAATACAACACTTTTGGAGCTAATTAGCTTTTTGATGTATATCAAATACTACCTGACTTGGCTCCTCATTGACATAGGGGTTAATTTTCTATTTCGAATTTTAATATCTTAGTATGGCTTGCTGTGGAAACATTTGTTCTATAAATGTCAGGAAGGAACGCATCCATACGTTTACGATAATATAGATAACCTGAATCGTTGTCATTCGGACAAGCAGGCTAAATTAGAGTTCTAGCTCCTGTCTAGGAATCAGATTCGTAATATATTAATTACTAGATGATGTTTAATTATACTGTAACATGAATTGCTAAAATAGTTACACAAATAATTAAATGCATTGCCTGTAGTTTGAAGATAGCATATATTTCGAAGTTTGATGAAAGGATATCCTTTAGCTGTTTGAAAACAGTTATTGCAAAAATGAGACAAGGTAATAATTTTCTTCAGGCGTCCTCCATCAGAAATAGTACTGACTCGCAAGGCGCCGTCCGGTTTACTGAAATGCTGATAAACGCAATGGAGGACACTAACGACAGTCTGTCTCAACAAGACCTGATGGAGTCAACAAAACTCATCTCGGCCGTTGCCCATATAGATTCCAGCAATGTCACAACAGTTACAACCATCATTCAGGTATTTTTAGAAATTTATAATGCGTTGCTTTTAAAAGATGATGTGTACCTTTTGTGTTATCATTTAGTTTCTTTCCATTTAAGATTTACCGATAATTACGACAACAATTACCTAAATGTGACCATAGAAGAAATCGTTAATTGAATTTGCAAGCCAAATAATTTGAGGTATTGTGTGGCCTGTTTACGGAACTTCATTCAGACTAAATGTAGTGTCACTGTTCAAAAATTGTTCAAATTGAAGTGGTTGATGGTTCGTAATATGACGATTTTTGAACTTGTTGAATTGTAGAACATAGCCAGGATTGGCAGCAACATTTTCGCCAAAAAGGACAAACCATCCTGGAAGGAAATCGATGCTGCAACGCAAACTGCTGTGACGTCATCACTTATGCAATCAGTTGAATCAACTTCTGTAGCTCTGGTAAAGAACTTGAATGAGGATACCAAAAAGGAGATCAAAACGGAAAAAATGGGTATCATGATTTTTCTTCTCTAATCTTTGTAATTAACAGACCAATCAGATAAAATTTTCTTTAGTTACATTTTCTTCTAACCCACAATCAATCGTGTGGTTTCCTGACCAAGTGACCAATAGGTGTTTAATTTTTTACCCTAACATTATATTACTTTCAATGTTGGGAACCATAAATGCCTGTTGATACTACGCTCTTCATGTTCAACATAAAGATTTTAAAAAATTCATTCTTATGATCGCTATCGAACATCAAAATAGCATATTGCTGTGTCTACATATTTATTGGCCGAGAACAAAAGAAATCTACCAAGTTTCAGCTAATGCAATGAAAGACTGTTCGAATTCTTGCAATATGTTTGAAGGGACTTCGATTTCTATTACCGATTTGAAAGCATTCTTTCCTACCTCCTCCCAGCAACTTTGCACAACCAGAAAGTCATTCGTAAAGAATTCTTGAAATATGTAATGATAAACCTTCTGTTTACGCACGCTTGAAATGCAAGCGACATTTTGTTAAAACTTCAGCTGTTTATCTATTTAGAAGAGTTCTACGTGTCATTCTTCGATGAATGCAATTTATGAGTAAAGGTCACTTTAATTTTTCTCAGGATGATCTTCATCGACTAATTTGTTTTGTTTTTGATGATGGGAAGGGGGGATGTTTTATGCAAAAATATCAGACGGTGACTATCAATATTATAGTTTTATGTTGAAAGCTATTTACTACTACTACTACTACTACTACTACTACTACTACACTTCGAAGAAAGAACGTTTTTAAGCTGTAACTCACTTGGTATCATGATGTTTTTTCTCTGCCATAAAGCAACGCTTTTCATATGCTCAATTTCAAGTAAGCGTACTTTGCATTGATGCATAAAGGTCTCTACCGCACTATATCTAACGGTCCAAACACTTGAACCTTGAAAATTTGTTTTGGATGTTTGCTTATTAAGTATACTGGTCTAGCTTGAATTTTACTGAGGTACATTTTGCGTGCCATTTTTGTTCAGCCATTGAACTTCAAGTCATTGACGTGGATACCTTGCCAGGAAATAAAGCCGTTTATGGAGGTTCTACAGAAAATACAATATCGCTGCCGAAGGATGTACTCGACATGTATAGCTCAGGTACACGAAAACACTTCTTTCTTTACAAATATGAAATATGACTATATTTTAAACTATACAGTAACATTTTCTATATTAAAATTCTGAAAGTATATGCTGCAATGTGTGATTTTCCCGAATTAAGCATGAAGAATTGTCTGGCAAAAGCATTTTATCTGATTAAACTTAAGATGTAAGGGACACATCTTTACTACAAAGCATTTTCTTTAAAAATATTCTGATCTTATACGTATTTTTCAAAAAATATAACTTCTATAATAATTTTTCGTTTTCTTTTAATAGATTGGCAGCGATCTTTTCTTGAATCCGGGATTATTTTATTTGTGTTGAATATTCTTTACCAGTAACTGCAGAACTGAAGTATATGTCTCGTGTAACAATTAGAGGACCATTCAAGAGTGTTCATTGTATATAAAATTTATGAAACAAACTGGCTAATGTAAATGTTTTATGTCATTACGTGTACAATATAAAACGTATGAAATGTGTTTATGGCACGTTTTATCAGTCATTGTTTTCTAAATAATTCTTTTTGTCTTTTCTTGCAGGCGGACTTGCAAGGTTGGTTTTTATTACGTACCATGATATCGGAGATCTCCTGGCACCTTCTAACAAGGATACCTTAGATGGACAAGTTCTGAGCAAAGTAGTCAGTGCATCAGTTGGAAACGAAGGCCTAGCCAAGCTTCCCAAACCAATCTCCTTTACATTTAAAACGGATGAGGTATATGCTCTTCTTTCTCAAGTCTACTTATGAGAAAATTTTCTGCATTTGCATCAGTTATTTCATTATTTGCTATTGAACTTTATTTTTATTTTGAAACTTTTCATAAAAATTGACTAGAATGTGTCGAGTGAATGACTTCATATTCTTTATAAGTGACTCTTCAATACATGCTGAAGGTTT
>JAECUM010030890.1:0-42485 GCA_016617855.1 Megalonaias nervosa
GGGATCATGGAGAATAAAACGCGAAAACATATTTAATTATTCTGAATCTGCCGACGTTGAAATTAAGGAAATGTATTATAAGAATAACAATCAAATACCAGCATCGACAGCGCCAACTGTGTATGATCCTGTGGCCAGGCATAAAACCGTTTATCTTAATGGATGTGGTGGTTCTGGTAAAACAACACGTGTGATTGAATTATTTCGGAATTTTGATATGATTGTGCTGACGCCCCACACACAAGCTCGCCAGGGAAATGAATGAACGAGGAGTAAAATCACAGACGTATCATAGTTTCTTCAGATGGTGCGGAGACGCATGGACTCCATCGCGGATGGGTGAGAAAACATTCCCAAGATTATTATCTGGGACGAAATTTGTACAGTGTCACTGGAAGTATTAAAAATGTTCCTTGATTGGCTGTTATTGAAGAATACTGCTGTGATAATGTGTGGCGATCATGGTCATCCACCACCTTTTGTTGGACAGTCTCCACACGAATGGTTAAAAACGTTTGTAGATTATTACGAAGAAATAAATGATGATCATAGGGCTATTGATGAACCTCTGAAAGAATTCCAAATGTTAATCAGACTGCAGTCAGTTAGAATACAGTACGAAATAATGCGTGGAGTAATTCCAGAAACTACGATTAATGATTTTTGGAATTTGTGGTGACCAAATGATTTGATAGTTGCAAGTAGAAAGATAGTCAGAGATACACTGCAAGAGAAATTATTTCTGTTACACAAGGAAAGATTTTCAAATGTACCTGTACCACTGTGTTATCGACCAGCAGATACTCGACAACAGAATATTGAAGTTGAAATTCCGGGTGGTGCTTAACAAAATCTTGTGCTAAATGATATTGTTGCAGTTCCTGTCAGTGCTGTCACTGGCGCGTTGAGCGTGAGTAAAACTCCATGGACGTTAGGATACGCTATAACGATTTATTCATCACAAGGATTAACTATTTCTGATACAAATATTTGGATTATTGATGATCGGATCGAATGGTCAAATTTAGTTTATCTCGCGGTGTCTCGAGTCAGAAGAATATCTCAGCTGTACAGGGTTATTATGGATTTTGCGCAATAACCGAAAAAAATCACTGATGATGTAAATAACGACTTCGTCGTCATCAAGAAAAAATTATCTGGGTATCGACAATCTGACAAAAAAAAAAAAATAACCGCGATTTTGATCTCGACGTTGAATTTATCATGACACTGAAACAACGACAGAATAATCACTGTACAAGTTGTAACGGTAATATATTGTGGCAGAATTCGAATAATAATCCAAGACAGTTTACCTTTGATAGAATTAATAGTAGTCTTGGTCACACACGCGAAAATGTGATGCTGACCTGTCTCGAATGTAATCGACGTAGGGGTGCCAGGTTACAGAAGTGAGCGCGGTGGTAATTGTGTGTCTTCAGGAATTACTTGTAATTGTTCGCGTACAAATCCAAGTTGAAGAGCAGTTGAATCTAGTTTATAGATTGCAGGTCTACCTGTGGATCTAACCACGCTGAAAATTTTATGTGTGGTCACACTCCAGATAGGATCAGTTGCTCTTTTTCTACCCCCTTCGAGTTCACCGGGTTCATATAAATATCTTACAGTCACATTACCTAACACTGGCTGTTTTGAAAAGTCACGTCATTGTACAGGTATATGTTTCTTTGTAATCGCGACGGTGGGTTTCATGGAAGTTGCACGAGTAATTTCATTATTTAACGCAGCTATCACACTTGGTAATCTTGCAACCTATTCGCGAGATCTCGTATCTGCCTGAATTATTTCCTTCGCATACTGGTATCCAAATAATCTCTCAGCAAGTGTTCGATTAAATTGTTCAACGATGGCTGATCGCGATGAATTGCTGTATGTCCTCGTCTGATATTAACATTATGTTGCTTCATCAACGATGATACTGCACCAAGAAATTCTTTGCCAGGATCAACCTGTAATAGTTGTGGCCATTGCAAGGGTCCTTGTTGATAAATTCGTTCAAAATCAGATGCAACTTCAGTTGCTGTTTTAGTTGATAGTGGTTCTGCTTCTTTATATCTACTTGCAACGTCAACGACAGTTAACGCGTATTTGTATGTGCGTGATTGACGTCTACCACTTTTAATAGTATCATGTGGTAAAAATAAAATGTCTGCCTGATGAACTTCATTGGGAACGCTGACATCAAAATGCGCGTACTGAATTTTTTTAGGTGGATGTAAATAGATTTGCCATATTGCCTGTCGTGCTAACCAATTTGCAGCAACAACACGTGAGGCTTTTGCTGCTTCAACAAGTTTACTAATCGCTGCTTTACCTCTCCAATATCCTGTTGGACTATAATAAACAGATTCCATTATTATGATAATAATCAGTTGATTAATTACTAGCCCCTAGCATTAGTTTACCTTTCATCGCAGATTTTACTAGGAAGCTAGCAAGTTTTTCTCTGATAGATTTATCAGGTATAGAATTTAACGCATGAATCAACTTCACATCTGCAACGTGCCGTCGTTGTAAATGTTTGCTTTTATAAGCAACATCATGAATATGACACGCTTAATCAATTGCGTTTATTGGATACTCTCCAGGTTTTGCTTGGTCTTGGTTATTGAGTCGGATATCAAGCCGAGTTCCAGCACCACAGTAATTATACCCAGGCAGATGTTTTTCACCAGGGTACTTCGCCCATAGAGTTCCTGGTAATTTTCCCAGCGAAGCAGAAATATCACCGCCGGTTTTGTTTTCGACGAAATAAATCTTAAATTTTTTTGTGCCACATTGCTCACATTTACCTGTAAGAGCACGTTTTTTATTTTTAGTTGTCACTGTATTTTATCCACTAGTTGGCGTGGGTGCTCTGCATCGAACACAATATAGATCCATGATATAAATTATTATGGATATAATTGACTTCTCAGCGACACGAGCGCGTGAGCCAGTTTAACATCATCCAGCACTACCGAATTCTATAAGGATGATAATAATTGGACCATCTGGGTCTGGTAAAACACAATTATTACTTAATCTTGTAATGAGGTGGATAAAATGGAATAAGTTGTATTTAGTGGCACCATCTGTAGATGATCAACGATGTTATGAAGTACTTAAAGATTTTAATGAAAACGCAGCGTCGTTTAATGAAGATGGTAATGATGTTATCGATTTTATCACTGATATTGATGAAGCTCCATCTGTGGATGATTTCGATGGACGTATTAATAATCTCGTAGTATACGATGATGTTATGCTGGACAGACAAACAAACCCAGCTAGGATATTCTCACGAGGTAGACATAAAAACACAGACGTGATTTATGTTACCCAGCGGTATACACAAATACCAAAAGTGATCAGAGATAACTGTAATATTTTAGTTGCGTTTAACGGAGTCGATACACATACGTTACTAAACATTCATCAAACTTGGTGTTCAGGGGACATGGACATGATTAAATTCATAAACTTCTTTGCACAAGCTCAAGCTACCCCGTTGGATTTATAACGATAAATTTGCATGATCCTAGGTCAAGATATCGTGTTGGTCCCGATAAAATGTTTGGTTGACACTACAGCACCAGAGAGGCCAACGACAACACGTGTGTGTGCGCGTCGCAAACGAAAAACGCCTAAAATTTGAAAAAAATAGGTCAGCGCGGGGTAACGAAAAAGCTAATTGGATCTGTTTCCCGTTGTATGGAAATATGTTCGGTTAACGGCTTCGGTTTAAGATTATTGACCTTATTTTTCAGTCTTCGTAGAACCCTTATTTTTGCAAACGGAGCCCACTAAAAAAGTTGTAGGTTCAGCCTCTCTGCTGCTCGCTGCAACTTATTGGGATTAAATGATTTAATTTTGCATTCTTCGCTGTTTCCCCATATTAGCCATGCATAGTGTAGGTAACTGTAATATTTTATTTATTTCTTATTGTATGTGTTATTGTTTCTCATTTGTTACATATTTCTGACCATATCATGTGGTACGTTTATTTTACTTTGTCTTTTTTTTACATCGTTATTCCTTGATATCCTGTAGACTTCTTGCTTATATTTGGCTGCCCATATGTCCCGTATATTCCTGAATTCTAAGACGAGTTCTTTGCATTTCTTGTATCTGTTGGGTATTTCTATAGCTGTTGATAGTTTATTATTGTAATATATGTCCTGAATTTGTTTTTCATACCACTTACATTCTAAGATTAGTTTAAACGATATTTGTTTGAGAAACTTTGTCAAGTGCAATTACTAACATATGATTCAGTAGAAAGCATAAGTTTATTAGCACTGTCTCCGCAACAGTAACAAATAATATAATATCAGTGTTCTCGATGCCGGTACAAGCGGTCATACAGAAAATTTACATAAACTTACATACAAAACATAATAATGAATAAGAACTAATTAATTGTGATTGAAAAGGTTGTGAGTTCAGCCACTTAATTAAATCTTTTTGTGTCATTTACTCTCTTCTATTGATTACTTGTCCTGTCTTAAGCAAATCGAAAAAACGTGTTGTTACTGCCTTAATTTGTTTTCAAGGGTTTGCTCTGGGTTCCCTCCTTTGTCTTCATTCGTTTCTATTAATCTTTGCATTCCTTATCCAGCCTTTCCCTTTTATCACAGTCACTTTAACTAAGTTGTTCGTTAATCTTGCTGTATTTTGTTTCTTATTTCCGCATAATCTTCTGCTATGTCTATGATCTCTTGCAATATGTTTCTTTTTTTTTTTTGGTACTGGTCCATTTTGTAGTATAGTGTTGTTCATTTTCCATTTTCCTCTTCCCCATCTTGTTCTCTTTTATAGATAAGTCTAATTATATAGGAAATGATCCGAAAAGGTACGAGCCGATACAGTTCATGGAATTATCCTTTTTTTCCAGTGTTTTCCTAACATTAAATTTATCAAATCTACTTTCCTTCTCCTTGTCATAATTGTTAGTGTATTTTCTTTAACTAGTATTTAATTTTATCAAGACGTCGCTGATGTTAATTTCTTTTTATAATAGGCATAATTATAATAGAAAGTTGTTTATTTATTTCATGCAATCATTTGGTCTTATGGTAGTCAACGCATTTTTTTTTTTAAATCTCTCGCATTAATTCAATATATTGTTTTTATTAAATATTTATAAGTAGTTTCCCAGATATATTCCAAAAACTTGTTTGTACTTATTAGTCGCTGGGTATATGTTTATAAAATCATTTGACTGAGACTTTATGTGATTCATTCTCTGATTAAACGGCATGGGAAAGTTTAATATTGTCCCAATATTTTATATGTATACTTTTAGTCAATATTATTATCCCCCCCCCGCCTTACAAATTTTTTGTTAGAATTAACTACAACTATCGCATTTAATTAATTTTCTATAGGTTTAATTACAGGTTGACAAGGATTATAAGGATTACATGGATTATAATGATTACAAAGATTATAATTGAATGCAGAACTCACACTGCTAATTACAAAGGCTTGCACTCCATTCATTATAGCCGATATAATGTGGCTTGTCCATAGGCCTCGAATTATGAGGCTAAGATTAACGCAAAAGCGTCTACTACCGAATATTACGTTGACTGTAAAAAAGGACCGATTGTGAGAAGAACTCTTGCCTGCCGAGTTTATCTGAATCCAAGCACTGAACGCGTCTTGGACGCAACTGTTCATAAGACCTCAAACCAAATGAATGGTTATAATATCCCGAGGCGAAGATCAACTAAAACAGTTATATTACAGGATATACGTGTTAAGTATAAAAAATAACAAAGAAGGAATGTTAATCCCTAAATATAAGTACCCAATAAATATGAAGAGATAAAAGTATTATAAACTGAAGGTGATTGTACAAAACTTATTCGAGATAAATATTTGTTCACACATATACAAAAAGATTATAAATCCTTTGGAAAGCAACAAGATCGCAAGTAAATCAGTCCAAAACAAAGATTATTTTTATTGGAAACGGGAAAGGAACGGCCAAAATACAAGAACAATACGAAAACATATACGGGGAAACATAAACACACTGCTAAAAACTACGAGGCAGCAATACCACACACTGTGCACGCACTCCTACAACATAAATACTGGACTTAACTTCTGTTTGTTTTTCTTGTTTTCAAGTTTCTTTCTATATGGCACAGTCACAGAGAATTTAGATAGGGAAAGTTAGGAATGAGAAAGTTGTTGTTGTTGTTGTTGTTGTTGTGGGGCTTAACGCCATTTTTCAGCACACGATAGGCTATACATGGCGGCCAGTATTAATGGTGGAGGAAGAAACCGGGAAATCACCGGAAAGAACCACCGACCCACGAGAAGCTACTGGCAAGCTTTCTCACATATCCACATTCGCCGAATCTTAGACTCGAACCCACACAGACAGAGGTGAGATGGCAGTGATCCGTAACGGAGAGCGCTTTAGACCACTCGGCCACTCGGAGCCCCATCTTTCGAAGTAGTCGGACGTTCAAGTGAGTTTCAAACGCATTGTTTTTAGATGCCAAAGGCTTTGTCTCCCAGATACCTATGCCAGGCTTGGTTAGTGTCACTGGATACATATTGGTCTCCAAAATGTTACCAAAAGTTGTGGAACTACAAGACACCCGTGTGCGCACAGAAACCTGGGGTATCCATCTACCAGTGAATAAATCTGTCGTCATGGCAGTCTTCCTGAAGACGAATAGCGTCCAAACTCTGCCACATCCTTCTTACAATCCTGACTTAACTCCAAGAGATGGAGGAGGGGCGGGGCTTTTCATGTTTCTATGGAAGAGGCTCTGTAAATCAGATACTTGTGTCTGGCTTTGCTAGTGTCGCTGTATATATGTATGCCTACAAAATGTTGCCAAAATGCTTGGAACACTACAGACCCACCCATCTGTACACCGGAACCTGAGGTGATCTCTCCTCCATGTCAGCGTGATTGCTTGGCTGAATCCTATAATAACATTTTCCTTAGTCTCATTAGACTAACATCAATTTTAGTCTGTAGTGAAATCCATTAGTCTTTGACTAACGGAAAGTGTTAGTTTCAAGCCCTGAAAATATCTACATAAACCCATTTTCAGACCCATCCTGGGTATAAGTCTGACAATTATCTAAACAATTTAATTACAAATAATATTATTCTATTGTTTCGATATTTTAGTTTAAAGTAACATTATTCTATAGTTATGGTATTTTAATTAAAATAACTTTATTCTGTGATTTGATATTTTAATTAAATTAACATTACTCGATAGTTTTGGTATTTTAATATTAAAACAAACATTAATTTATAGTTTAGGTGTTTTACTTTTAAATGACATTATTCTGTAATTTTAGTATTTTATTTTAAATAACATTATTCTATAGTTTGGGTATTTTAATTTAAATAAAATTTTTATATGGTTTTAGTATTTTATTTGTCATGGATGCAATCACTTTTCACATACAGAAATAAGGTCTCTGTTCCTCGAAACTCAATGACATGCCTTTCAGTGAAAAATGAAATTTCTTTCTGAAAAAATTGTTCCTTTCACCACGGTTTTCGTTTTTTTTTCTTCTACTAAATAGTCGAAAATCTGATGGAAATACATTTCTGATAATTCTTTTTAAATCTCATGTCCAATGAGCGTTTGCGGAGCGTCATAATAGATTGTGACACTTTGGGTGTTAACATCACACTTACACCTATTATTTTAACTGCAAGGCGTCCTTTTTCCTGCACATTATGACGCAGGTACGTGTCATGACTGTTTGTCTGCTGACACTATTATTGTTCAGATTTAAGATTTCTTTTAATTGTTTGAGAGTTAAAACACTGTAAATACTCCAGTTTATAATCGATATACTTCTCACGTTCTGACATTCTGACATTTTGATTGTTTGTGAATCTCCCAGCAGTGAGCGCCTCGTTTTGGAATTGCGAGATATTTCGAGATAGCCCGAGAGAGAGTTATCTTCAGGCACTGTGAAACGTAAATTTGAGTTATTTCGGTTATTCTTTACCCTAAACCCAAACCCATCTTTTTCAGTAAAACGCGTAAGGAAATTAAATATTAGATTCTGGTTTACTTGCATTAGCTGTCTCGGTGTCTACTTTGAACGGAGTTCATTGTGTTGGAATAGAAGTCAGAAACGGAAAGAAAATTTGATACAAAAAAGTCAATTTTTCGAAAAAAATGTGTGCATTATGATAGTCGCTAACATAGCAGGGTAACTTATACCATTATGCAGAATTTTATTTGAGGTTTTCTACAATGATTGCTTAGATTTCATATCTTGAGATGTCCCACAGTAAGATATGAAATATTACACAGTTGGATAACTGGCCTTGGTTGCTATACCACAGTCGTTATTTTTGTTTCTCGACATCATAATGTAACCATTCATTCCCCAGCTTGTGCCCGAACTGAAAAATGGAAAATTGAAATATAACTTAATCGATGAATCAATATAATTTTATTTTTATATTATGCGAACTATATTATCAGTCTTGGTAATAAATAAACATCCGATTAATAATGGAAGTTCAAACAATTTAAGCTGAGGGCAAGAGTTTTGTACCAAGGAAACTGACATTTTATGAGGCAAACTGATTTCATATTTCATCACAATTTACACAGTACATTACCTTTCAAGGCCACACTGCTTATCTTTTAGAGCGCACTTTGAATGTTGCCACTAGTTTTGCAAAACAAATATTGTGTGGATTTACACAGTAGCTTCTCGTGGGTCGATGGTTCTTTCCGGGGATTTTCCGGGTTCTTCCTCCACCATTTATACTGGCCGTCATGTATAGCCTATCTTGTGCTGAAAAATGGCGTTAAACCCTACAAAAACAAAAACAAAATATTGCGTGGCTTTACGTACCAACTATGGTGTGGTTTTCCATAAAAAATATTGTGGTTTTCCATACCAAATAGTTTTTGGTTTTTCATACCAAATATTGCATGGTTTTCCATACCAAAATATTGCGTAGTTTTACACACCAAATGTTGTGTGGTTTCACATACTAAATGTTGCATGGTGTTACATATTAAATATTATGTGGAGTTACGTATCAAATATGATGTGGTTTTACATACCAAATATTGTGTGGGTTTACATACTAAGTATTGTGTGGTTTTACATACCAAAATACTGCGTTGTTTTACATACCAATTATAATGTGATTTTAAATATCAAACATTGTGTCGTTTTACATACCAAATATTGTGTGGATTTGCTTACCAAATATTGTGTGGTTTTACATACTAAATATTAGGATACATTTTAATTTATAACAAAGCGTCTGTACTAAACCTCAAACCATCGTCATCTATGGAATATTGATTAACAGTGACTGCTTACCAAGTGCTCCTGGTTTTAGTGGGTAAGATCTGCGAGGCCACTAGGGGTTTCATGAAGCAGTGATCTCTACAGAATTCACAGCATCTCATTGATTCGGTATTCGGTAACTATGCCGTTTTCCTTGAATAGTACTTTCCATTAAGAATGCACTGAATATGTTCATAAGGTATGATATTATAAAACATATCTCAGTTTGTTTAGAAGTGTTGAAATATTTACACGCAACCTAGACAGTCTTTAACGTTACTGAAATAACCATCCGATCATCATAATCAGCGATGAAGAACGTTCGTAATCGGATGCTTTTTAGTGTGATGCAGAGTACAAACCCCGACTGTAAAGGTATCTGGTACACCATGTATAACTGAATACTTGAAATCATTGGATGTTGTCATGCTTGCAAAGCCCCAGCTATAAAGTTATGTATAAGCTATAATCTACCTGTCATGGGAATTTTACCGCGGCCATATGTTTGATGTCTAAAGATTGCCTCGGGCTAGTGTTAAACTCTTACGCAAGGTTACATCACCGGCCGTAGACCGGAATCTTGAATCGGCAGAGGAGATATATCGTACCATCTAAACAAAGACTTGCAGTTATCACACCTATGTGTTAAAGGTTAGTCCAAAGATCAAAAGGAAGTCCACGTTGACAGACTCCTGGATCGGTTCAAAGCGATATCCAATCTGAATTGAGATAGAGGGTGTGTTTACCATTCCGACCCGAATGATACTTCAGACTCGTAAGAGAAAATTTAGTATTCGCCTGAGAGAATTGCGGATCAATAGGGTTTACTCCGAGAAGAACTCACTGTAATTTGGCGGCAAAATTTAGAGGTAGATTCTAAGGAAAGTCAAAACTTCGAAAAGGTCAGAATTAATTTTGCAATTCGCTGATAGGTTACTTCGTAGTAAACTAGTGCATTTATTAATGCGTTATGTTACAATTTACACATGCTTGAATTGTGAATTTGGAAACATGGAGATTAGTTACAATGGATGTATGAATATATCAGAGCATGGATATTTGAATATTTGCGTACTTTGTATGAGTTGTAAGGTAAAGAAATGCGTCTGATTATTGTGATATTGTGTAGTATAAAGGGATTAGGAATATGTACAGATGTGACGGAATTTATTGATGCATGTATAAGAAGTAGTTGATACCGTGCTGTATTATGACGTCTGTTTACCATGCAAGAACGTATGGGTATCTCGATGTGAACGAATGCGTGACCGAAGAAATTTAATAGCCGTTATCTGATGATAAGCTGTGTATAGTGTGAGATGAGAGGGCTAAGGAAAAATATTGTACTGTCCTTGTATTTTCACAGGAAGCTTTTTCGGCGACACAGAACTTCGGGTTCCATTGGGTCCCGTTTCTTCAAAGTTGGAGACGGAATTGACGCTGCAGCAGAGACAGTCGAAGACGACAGAAGAGTAGTCGTGGTAGAGAAAGTGGAGGAGGAGGAGGAGAAGGAGTCTAGAGAAAGTCGAGGAGGAGGAGAAAAGGAACTTGGAGAAAAGTCGAGGAGGAAGGGGAAAAGGAAGTGGAAGAAATAGGAGAGAGAAAGTATACACCAGATGAGTAGAAATACAAAGACAGGTGGAAATTGATCTCACACTGCTAATCAAGTGATGCAATAGGCTTATTAAAGGGTCGAGCGGAAGGAGTGTAATTGGAAATTTGAGTCATTTGATTATTGAATTGTTATTAAATTGTTATTCATTGAATTTCAACCTTTTTGTATATTTAGCCATCTAACTGTCGGCATTGCTGACTTGGGGCTCAGAACTTTACATTTATCTTTCACTAAATTAAACTTCCAACAAAATAGAACCGGGTGGGACTTCTATAATAGTTTAAATAAAACATTGGGAGTATCCCACCCCATCCATAACAATCCCCACAGTGGTGGAATCATCCGGGATCTGAATTAGACATAAATATTATCTTTACGACCTAAAGTATTAGTTTTTAGGAAGTATTAGTGAACAGTTGTGAAATACTTTCCATCCTGTCTATTTTGAATTTTTATGATTTCCAACCTGTGTATGTTGTATTTTGATATTTGCATGCTTGGTAGATTTCAGTTACTTGCAGCAATTGTGAAGCAAATATGGGGCAAAATATCTTACCTGAGCGAAGTTAGTTATTGTCAACAGGTAAGTATTGGGTTTGGAACTTGCAACATCTGTCAATTGTTTAGTAAGTCAAGACAAGGTATCACTTACCGTAAGTATCATAATAAAATGTCTACAGAAAGACAGTTGATTAAAGAGTATCGCGCCATGGGCATGGACAATCTAGGGTACGAGGGAGATCGCCTAGCAGCGTTCATAGAGGAGAGAATCAAAGAATGGAGGACCGAAAAAGCAGCCGAAAGAGAGCTGGTGCTGGCCAGGAGAGCAGCGGACAGAGAGACACAGAAGGTCGAAAAAGCAGCCGAAAGAGAGCTAGAGCTGGCCAGGATATCAGCAGACAGAGAGACACAGAAAGAGCTGGAGCTGGCCAGGATTGCGGCGGACAGAGAGACACAGAAGAGCTGGAGCTGGCCAGGATAGTAGCGACCGCGAAAGAAAGAGAGTTCGCTCACGCTCTCGAAATGGAGAAATTAAGGGTAGAAGCTAGGATCGCCGATAAGGACGACTCCAGTACGACTTTTGGAGGGAAAGTACGACCGATTATCGACCACCGAATGGTACAGATAAGTATGCCGCGATTCAACGACAAAGAAGAGTCCATTGACGGTTTCCTCGTGCAATTTGAGAAACTCGCTTGCGTTCAAAAAATTCCCGATCAACATTGGGCGATTAACGTCTCGGCCTTTTTGCAAAGTGCAGGTCGCGAAGTTTACCATAACTTATCCGCAGAAGAAGCTGACGACTACAACGCGCTCAAGAAGTCCCTTATTTGCCATTAACGGCTGACCGTCTAAACGTACCGTAAACTTTTTCGGGATTCGGCGAGAAAGGCAACGGAAACCCACTCTCAATTCCACACCCGTGTTCGAGGGTTATTTGAGAAGTGGATAAAGATGGCAGAGTCGTACGATCGTACGACGGGTTACGCGAGGTTATACTCAAGGAGCATGTCCTGAGTATTTACCATCGCGAGTTGACAATATTCCTAGCCGTTAGAGAGCACAGGACTCTCGAAGAGATCGCCAGCATGGCGGAGAAATACAAGCACGCACACTCGAAGGGTGAAGTTTCCGGTAGTACGGACCGACCCCGACCCACTGAGTCGCGCCGTGTAGTTGAGGGAGAGCAGGCTGTCCGTAACCGTCAGGGCGACGGGAAGGTCGGAGGGGGTCTACAGGTAAGGATGCCACCCATGGACCCGAACATGTCTAACACACGAAAACGGGCCTAGCAGGACGGCAAGGGCCGCCGTCGTGCTACAACAGCAAGCACCCGGGTTATTTTGCAAGGAAGTGTCCAAGGGCAGGCAGACCCAGGTGAATGCCGTCGCTAGGAAGAAATACGAGACTGAGGCAAGCTGTAAACCAGCAAACCTAGCGTCCGCAACTGTCCATGGAGAAGGTGCCACCCTGTTGTACGACATTGGATGTAGTGTTCCCGCCCGTGTCGACAAGAAATACGTGAAGCCTGAGGACTATACAGGAGAGGTAACTGACTGAAGTCCAGTACTCGAACAGTACGCGTGACTCGTTGCCAGTGGCTGTCATTGATGTCGGTTCACCGTACGTAAATGGGAAAATTGAAGCTGCGTGCTTGGATGGGCTATTGTAGTAGATAATAACCAGGTTTCTGGCTCAGAGACCCTTTTTGTCTAAATGATTCTGGCTCAGGGACCCAATCTCCCCTGTCCAGATGGACCCCTTCCTCTCCAACAGATATAAAAACACATTTTTTCAGATCACCCCGACCCCTATCCAGAAGGACCACCTTCAGTTTGGCGGCAAAGCCGATTTTATTTTTAAAGTTTAGATAAAAAAAATTTGTCGGATTATTTTATAAAGTTTAGATAAAATTTTATCTGTCGGATTATTTTATTTTGTTATGTAAAATTATGTTTGTTAGATTATTTCATACCTCATCACGATTATCAGCGTTTCAACTGTTGATATTAGTAATAGTTTATCATCATGATAATAAAGACTTAACTTTATTCTACCGCTAACACAAAGACGAGACTCAAATAAATCTTTCATTTGTAGTTTATTAAGAGGATATTTTTTTTTTATCAATGAAATATATTTTTGATCGATCAAGATCGATGGTAAGTTTAGTATGTTTTTGTTGACTGATTGGATCATGAAAGTTATTAAATCCTTCTGACAATTCACGGTTTAATTTTTCAAGATAATTGCAATACTCGCTATCACCAGATCTGATAAGTGAAAGTTTTAGCCTATCACGGCCGCTAATACATATTCCTGATGTTTCAATGTTAATTTCAACTGTCAACTGTTTACCGCCTTTCATTAGATATTTGATCTTGCTATTGTTGCTATGTGTCACTGTGATATTTACGAACATTATTTCTAAAGTTTAGATAAAATTTCATACCTAGTCGGAGAATATAATATCAAGTAATAGATTCATCGTCGCGACAGTACCCAAGTGCAAACGTATCTATTCCGTTTTCGCAATAACGTTTGTCATCAAAATTACTTAATCCAAGTTTGATAATATCTGTTTCAAGTTTATGATGATTCGTTCGAATAGCTATCGCTCTATAAAACTAACACCGCTGTCAAGTGCGTACTTGTAATCATTAAACTCAATAATTTTTTTAACAAAATCGCGAGGTAAACCTTTGCTTTTTTTTGTTATTTTATTATTGTGTAGCAACACGGCGTATATGTTACTTCTTAATCCAATAAAGTATTTGATGATGAGGGAGTTCATTTCATCCTTAAACTTACCAATAACCATTTTATTTGTGTCATCATAAAATTTACTATCGCAAGGATAATCGGAAAGATTAAACAGATGTCGGTTATCAAAGATATCTTGATATAACCCTCAGTCTCTATTTCATAAACAAGCGAGTCAGTATCGGTAAACAATAGTTTACTTGACGGCCACTGCTTCTTAACAAAATTATAATGAAAATCATACATGAGCCACGTCGACAAATACAGTACAGAAGCTCCAACATAAATCGGTTTATTCAGTTTTAGATTTGTTTTTAGTCTTTGTATTGCGACAAGGTTCTCATTAAAAATTTTCATACTGACAAAATCATCATCTGATGCAAGTTTGTTTCGGTGGTCGATATCATTAACCAGCACGATGTTTACTCACTTTCTAATATTTTTCATTGTCTTACCAAAGACTGAGTTGTTCATAAGCTTAAAGAAGTTTTTCTCGAAATCAGTTTTAGCTAAAGCTCTCCTTGACGTGTTTGAGCTAATATAACCTCTCATCCACGGCGACTGATTGAATTTTAGTAGACGATGAACTTTCCTCAACACAAGACAGGCATCTACTGCTTGTTTTAAAACTTTATAATGAAAAACATAATTCCGCTTATCAAGTAAATTTGGGACTAGTTTTTTTACCATAGAATTTTGTCTTGGTGATGCTATTGCTTGTTGTTCTTGAGATAACAAACTATAGTCAATTATCATTGATTCCGCACAGAACGGATAATCGTTCTGTAAATCATGTAATAAAGTAGGATAGTCGAGATCAACCTCAATAAAATATGAAACATCATCAGGTATCTTTCTTTTATTTCCGCCAGAAATTTGTCAGGTGTAATTCAACAAAATCCACCAAACGGCATTGGTTCTAACATTGCATAACCATACAAATTATTGGAGTTTAGATAAATGATGTACTTCGATGGAAGCTCAGGATTATGATCATTTATATACCTTTTGTTTGCTTCAGAATATGTTTTTGTTATAACGCTAATACCGCCACGGATATCTTTTTCAATAAAGTTAAACATGTCGACGTCCGTCAGTAATTCTAGCTCTACCTTACTAAACTTTAAATAAACATCCCAAGATAACCCAGGAGCAGAGTAATGCCAACAGGGATCTAATCCATAATTATTATAGCTCACTTTTCGAAAGGTTTCAAATATATCCGCCAGCAATAACACATCAGTTTTCAAATACAATCATGATAATCGCCAAACGTCTTGCAATTGAATTCTTTCCAAATATCTTGCGCATATTTGTACTCCTCATCAGTTATATTTTCGTTTTTTAGTTGTGAGTAAAATTTATCTTTGACAGGTGAAGAAGTTTCATCAAATATACTCCAATCGTCGAGATGCTCGTACGGAAACATTCCTTTTTTGTTAACAAGCTTGATTTAACGTTAAAACAATCTTGTAGATTATAAAAATCATTACAACTTTTCACTAGCTCATCTAACGATGCTACCATAAACTGTAGGCTGTCAATAAAACGTAATTTACCCAAAGTAACTGACATATACTTTTCAAAATTATTTGAAATGCACTTGATTACGTTATCGAGTTTTAAACGAAATGTTATTTCAGGATCACCAAAAGCTTCTACGATAATATGACTATCATATTCTCTGAAATTGTGAAGAACAACTGGAATAAAATCCGGAGCGTGAAACTTTAGATTACACTTATCATGAGCCGCTCCACGATATTGCCCTGTTAAATGACAATGATCACGTACTTTGTTATTGCCAGGCGCTGGTGATACACGTTCTGTGTCAAATTCTTTTTCACAGATGTGACAGTATGTAGCTTGCTTGTGATCGATTTCCTGCTGGGCTGTCAACTTTATCATTGGAGTTGTTTTTAATAAAAGTTTAAATATATAATCAACTTCGTTAATCAAACAGCAGGATTAGGTAAATTAACTCTGTCACTGCAATATAATTTAATTGGCTTTGATAAACTCGGATTGACACAACAAAAAACCTTATACGTTACTCCGCATGGAATATGATTTTGAATTTTTCATGAACTTGATTGATTAGGATTATTTTCTGCGCCAAGCACAGGTTAAAGTAAACACTCGAATTCGGCGTAAATAACGAAATAAATCTTTAGTTTGTGTTTATGATTGTCAAACTTGAGAATTTTTTCATCCTCGTCTGGCATTGTTATTCGTTGTACTTCAGAGCAATACCGCAGATGATCTTGTAATCTTTTATCAGGAGGACTATCAGATTTTTTTTATTCTCGGAAAATCCGTGCAAACAACGATAACAGAAGAATTTTTATTTTTATCTTTCTTATACTGTTTATCAACAAGTCCATTACAGTTTTTGATACAAACGTAATGATTCTTATAAAACAATAAGTTTATTGTCGATTGTGAAGCTTCCTCTGAAATATACCTTGGATAAACGTTTTCATGCTCGTCAAGACCAAATACATTAACTGAAATATTATTTTGTTTTTCAAACTTCGGTATTTGATTTTCCGCAACTGGAAAGTCAATACCATTAAAATTTAATTTTGTAACGTGACTAAAATATTTGTCAACGCGATCAGCATTTTTTTTTCTGCCGGAAACATCGCAGAAGGAACAGCCCACTGGAAGCATTTTTATCAAAGTTTTTTACATTAATACAGCATTTTTTTATTTTTTTTATTTTTTGTGGCAAGTCAATATATGAACTACCGCGTAATACGTTATATTTCATTGTGTGAAAACCAATTTCAGTAATCATCTCAAACTTCCAACCAGAACCTGATTCGATGAATTATTCTATCTTTTTCCAAATTTCCTGGTGTATATTATCAGCTAGCAATGAAAGATTAGTTCCAAGGAAAACACGTTTCAATTTTGGCGTTAATAAATGGATCTGCAATTTCCTCGTCAGTCGACTCTTATCTCACGTGTAATTTAGAAAATATAACGTGATACTGCACTAGGATTTTCAAACCCTTATATTTTTCAAGTTCACGTTTTATAATTGGTTCTAGCAGATGAAAAAGATTTATAGATCTGAAATTTGCCATAACGATTTGCTTATCAAATTGATAGCTATTATCAAATCCAGCAAAAACAGTAGCTATTTTTGTAGGTTCTCCTATAAGGCTCTTTTTCGCTATATCACGTAACTTCAGCATTGTTATATACTATACTATCAAATGTTTAATTGAGCGCTCCAGGTATTCTATTTATAGCGCACTGCACTGTACACCTGTCGAATACGTACAATTAAACAAATGGCTTTCTTATACGTATAATGGCACAGAATTTAATGATGATAAGCGCAAGCGAGCAGGAATATTATTATGTTCACCCTAAATACAACTCGTACGCGGGAAATATGTTAGGGTCGGTGATACACGTCAAATACGGTCAACCGTTTGGTAAAGCAACACCGGCTAGTTATAAGATTAGCGTCAAAGGTGATAATGCTGAGCGAGTCGAAATGTTAAAGAAGGATTTTATTTATGCTTTATTCTGTGATGAAATTCCAGAAGGACAACGAGTGGATCATGTCAATGGTGCGGTCTCTGATGATAATATTGCAAACTTGTCTTTACAAGATGATATTCAACCTCATCCGGTATTTGATCTTTACGAGGCGGACGATCGTGGAATTATTCGAAAAAGAAGAACAAAAAAGTTGTTGGTTTTATGCATCATATGGGATATCTTAATGTAACTGTTAGAGGAACACGAACATATAAAATTAATTATTATAGCCATCGATTTGTGTATGTATTAAGACAGATAATCTTCTAGAAAACTTCGAACTTGTTACTCAACAAGAAAATAGCAGACGAGGAAGAGGTGGTGGTGGTATTAATTTTAGATGCCCGGCAAATCCTATTGTTTCATTTAATCTTGAAACAAACGAGGAAATCAAATTTAAATCAATTAATTCTGCTGCAAGACATTTTAAGATTAATCCTGGAGCAATAAAATTTGTCGCAGATGGAACAACAAGATCAGCAACTTCAGTATCAACATTCGACAGAATCATCTTTCGATATGATTATAACTAAACTTATTGTAATATTTTCGCGAGCTCATCTCGGCTGATGCAGCATTGGCACCACGACATGATAGCTTCTCTATCATAAACTATACGAATTTTTTTCTTATCGTATAATTGTTTTCTTTCCGAGTCGGTCAATAAAATTTTATCATTTCTACCATACACCAAAAATAAATTAACTGAGATTTTTTCGCCTGCTAATACTTTTTTACTGCGTCTTTAAGGCCACTAATCTTGTATACCTTCATCTGCTCGATGTATCTTATCTGATCCATTATTATATTATTTAAAGTTGCACAAAAATATATACGAGTCTCTTAGAAACACTGAAGTTTATATATGATACATCATTAACACCAGATGATACAACACAAGAAACCGATGTCAGCGACAACGTCAGCGAAACTAATTTCAACGACAGCGACGAAATTGAAACTGATGCCCCTGACGATGTCAGGACAATGTCTTGGGATAAACAAAATTATGGAAGACCGACAACTGATCGATATAATGTAAAGTATCATATCACAAAAAAAAACGTTGAAATTTAATTTTACAGTAGAGGAAAATCAGTTGTTTTGGCAGCTCATAAAGCCGTTCTTAAACATTAAAATTCCAGACCGACAGAAAAATATAAAATTCGATTTTATATTTGTCAAGATGTTTAATCTAATGACGATCTCTGATGGTCGCCGACAATATTTAATATCGTTATGTGAGCCTGTAAAATGCAAATCAGTCTTGAGCAAGTACGAGGAAATTTACAAAAACATTATCTCACAATAGGTCTTTGGCTGGTATCCAGGTATTAAATTTATCACTAAAACCGCGCCATTTGTCAAGGCTTTTTGCCACGCTTTTTAATTACTCGTTCGATGACGAAATTCATTTTTTTTTGTAGTTCTTGTTCGTAAAAACTACCAATTACAGGCTCACCTGATAAATCCTTCAGCGCGTACGTTACAGGAATTGTCAGTAAAATTTTATCAATTACAAATACTTCTTCACTCCAGTTTGGAGTAAATCCTTTCTCAAATACTTTCTTTGTCAGAGAAATTCGAACTCGATCTCCGACTTTAAATTTGTGCCGCCGATACATGTTTTCGTTTGCAAGAATCGGATTTTTAATTGCGTCGTTTGGTGACATTTTAGTAGTTTAATGTTTTGTGTTATTGTATTTATCAACAATCTGTGGAAGGTCATGAATATACCTGTTTGTGGTTTAGCTGTCAAATGTTTATGGATCAGCTAGTTTAGTGTACGATTAAATCTTTCAACGACAACGCTTTTTCCCTCATTTCCTGTAACATACTTTGTATTTTATTTTGTTCCAAAAACTGCTTAAATTTTTTATTAAAAACTCTGCTCCGTGATCAGTTAAAATTTTATTTGGTTTTCTTCCCGTGCTAACGATAATTTGTTTTAATGCATCAGTTATCGATGTTCCTGTTTTATCTGTAATGGGTATACTAAACACGTATTTACTAAAAAGATCAATAACGTTAAACAAGTATTTCTTTGGAGCGCCATTGTCGCCAACATTAAACTGAGCAAGATTTGAGACATCTACTAAATCTATCGCCCATATATCATCAACGGCATTTGCGACAACCGTACGTCGTGGAAACTTTTTTTTTAGGTTTGTGTAATTCTGATGCAAGAGATTGCATGCTGTCATCATATAATTCTCTACCGAGACGGGGCTCCCCAAGCGGGTCTCTACCGAGACCGAGTTTATATTTTGTTCCGATTAATCCCTGCAAGAGCCTTCCATCAAATCTCTCTCGCAGATTTACAGGTTCCATATTACGAAGTTCATTTGCATTATCTTATCGCATCCATGCTTATCTTGTTCATTATCAAGATAACAAATATCGTGGCGCATTGCTATTGCATCAACTTGATTGTAAGGCTCTTGTCCTGGTAATGGATTATCATTTTCATCAAGTTGTTTATCTAGCGGATTATAAGGCCCAATGTAATTGTGCCCGGGTAATGTCCAACCTCCTTTTGGTTTCGGTAATTTTCCAATGAATTTATGGATGTCCATCCCAGAGCCAATTACTTCACGGCGATTACAGTATTGACAATACGTAACAATTTTATCTTGTTCGATACAAAGATCTTTATCACAATCACAATTGCACATTGTTTTATTTTTTTAATCATCGACAAAAATAACTCTATCTATACCAGACCCCGACTGTCACGGAATGGCATAAACCTATTTCTTTATTAAATACATGTACTCGGGTTTCGTTTCTTGTGTACAACGATACCCGAGGGTGATTGATGTATATTCTACATTACTTCGAAACAGTGAGTTCGGTTCATCCTATGCCGCACGCGCGAAGTGCTTTTGATGGGAAAACCCGAATACATGAATTGCACAGACGATGTAAAGCTACATTGTCTGTGTATAAATGCCTCACAGTAAGATCAAATCGACACATTACGGAACGTTTTGTCAGTCGGCGGTCTGTTTAGAGACCTGCATATCTCCAGCTGTAGAGGTATGTAAGTTATTTATTTTTCTTATGTGTATTGTAAGTTATAGCTATTGTACTACCACGTTTATTTTCGTATAATTTCTGTAACTTCGACTTGCATAGTATAATACTAATATTTTCTATTCGTGTCTGTGACTTAGCAAGAACTTTACAAAGTTGCATTTAGTTAAGAAGCATTTAGTGCTATAAGAATCGTATGATTCACAGGTTCACTTCTGAACCTGTTTATTGTTTTGTAATGCAGGACTGATAATGTATTTTTTATAACTTTCCGTATACAACGTTATTACGTGTTACCGTATATGCCCGTGTCATGCATAGTACACGGTACTGGATTTATTTTCAGCTGATGGGAGCTGATCCATGGTGATTAGAGCTGACCGTGGCAGCTGTGGAGCTGATCCATGGGGATCAGAGCTGACGGTAGCTGTGGAGCTGACCATGATGGTCAGGGTTGACGAGGTACCAGCTAAAGAGCTGACCATGGAAGTTGACCATGACGGCTGTGGTGCTGGTCATAGCGGCTGTGAAGCTGATGATGGAGCTGGCAACGGAGCTGTTTGGACGGCGGCCGTGCAGCTGAGTGAAGTGTGTTACGGGTCAAGTAGCGGCTGATCGGGCGTTGCAGACCAAAGTGGTGGGCGCTAATTGCTTGTCTGACCTAGGAATCAGTGGTGGTCGGTGACTACCTATAACCTTTGCTTGATTGGCCAGTGTGACTGGTAGCAAAAGTGTGATGTTGAAGGAGTGTTTTGTGTTGCTCCATACATGCAATCTTTTGGCCGTGGGCTAATTTCGGGGTCTTGTTATACCCAGTGTTTAGGAAGTGAAGAGATATCTTGTGACATCTGCCTTATTATCATTTTACTATTTGAGTAAAATCAATTCACTATTTTTGAGTGAATACTTCATTTGTTTCGCAGTTGTGTAAAACTCATTCTTTTCATTTTGTGATATACCGTCAATCGTACTTTTTGTCCTTGTACCGTATAAGATCATGTATTTGTATTTGTTGCATTAGTAATTTCGTGCGAAATTATGTTAATTCGTCCAATATTTGGACCCATGCACGCACGTATCATATTTCGTTTCTTATTTAAATCCTACATCATTAAATATTGCATTTGTATTACCATCAACAGTGTTCTGTTGTTAATCCGAAATCCCAACTCGGTTTATCTTGTTACACCGACAACAGATTCGTCGGAACCGTCAACGATGGAGTTGGCGAAGAAATAAATATACTTTTTTTCTACCGCAAACAGCATTCCATTTTTTTTTTCTTCTATTTTCTCATCCGTGTTAGGTGTTAGTTTTACATTTGAGGCAGTATGTTGTCGCTTGTGACATGTTATATTTGATTGCCACACAAAAATTAATAGCGAGCAGCAATTTATTTCTATGTCATCGTTGTTCTTGCTCGGGATGCCTATCGAATTGCAAAATAAACTTTAAAAAATCTTGATCTTTTGACATCTGCCGGATAAACATAATACAATAATATCCACAAGCAGATGTCCCGATTGGTTGTAGTTGATTAAATGAGTAATTTATTTTTTAAAATTAAAAATCTATTTTTTTTGTAAGATCACTCTAAGGAAGTCCGTACGAATCAAAATAATTGTTATCGTAAACAGCAACCCCAATGAGTTCCAGATCCATCATTCAAGTTTTGTACATTTACAATGCACGAGCCACCTGCTGGTACATTATTTAATTCGTCTGTGGAATATATTCCACGAAATCCTTCTCAACGACTTTGTCGTCGGATTTTAATTTTTCAAGTACATCAAAATTGATAAACGCGAGCGAAGGCGTTGATTTCAGCGTCAACGGCGTCTGGTCCCTGGCAGTCATTCCGCATCATATCCTAATTGATTCGAAATTAGACTACGGGCTAACCCCGCTAAAAGTGTAGCGAAAGGAATAATTCCTCGTTTCGTCGTTGGCGCCCGCGAACGCTTTAGTTTTTTTTTTCGTCGCCTTTTCGTTGTTGACGATCTTGTATTTTAGCTGGCATTTTATTTTTTATTGTTACATAAAACTACCGTCATCAACGATAAATTTGTTTTTCATTCCATCGCCAGATACTGATCTTTTAGTTGCCCTGGATACAGCTCCTGATGCTGTTGCTAGTCCTAGTGTTCCTAGCACAGGTAAAAGCTTTGGTATTACGCTAGCTATCACAGAAAGTGCTGGTCCAAGAAATCCGCCATGTTTTGCCATTGCTGTTACTTGTGCAACGGACAGCTTAAAAACAAACGGTTTACCTTCGATCGCTTTGCGATTTTTTTTTTTTTTTTTTAAGTTTATTGATTTGTTGTTGCGTGAACATTACTATCATTGCTGTTTTATTTGTTATCGCAGTATCTGCCGAAGATATCTTTAAGGAAACAGAATTGAATTTGGCAATCTCTTCTGATAAGTTTTCAACTTGGCCGGGCGTTAGGTATATTTCTCTTGTTGTGTACTCGTTTTAATTATATTTTATTTTGTTAGATTAAACTTGTACCGTCATCCTACCTTTCACTGAGTCATTCGTCAAGAATCGATCGCTATAGACACAAGCGCAAATACGTTAAGCGGAGTCGCTGGACCTCCTCCAAGCGTCCAAGTTTCTTCTATTTCTGCGATGAATTAATCAATCGATTGGAGTGTTTTGATACGTCAAAGAAAAAGATCGGATAAAGCGTACAAAATTCTTATAATAATCTGTAATCCGCTGTCAGCGTCTTGATATTTTTGGATTGCTTCCATCAGGTACATATACGGTCTCGTAACATTTTTACTAGCGTCGGCTGTAAAATTACATTCAATCTCTCGTTCTGGGTATTGTTTAGAGTTTATTCTGACAAATATTCTTCTAACTTTAGCATTATCAAAAACAGCGTTATTTTGTAGTTGGTCACCAAGTAACGCTGTTTGCTGAAAAACGTCAAATACGTGCCTTGGCAATTGTTCGCTTGGAGTCGCTGTGATACGCCACGTGTAGTCGGTTGCGTTAGGGACACTTGCTTGATATATTTTATGCTTTAGAAAATAAATCTCTTTTGTATATGATTCCAACATTGCATTTATCTCTATCGACTTAGCCATCGATGGAACAATTAGAGGCATCCACAGCGCCAATTTTGTAATCACAAATTTTGCATCCGCTCCACAAACACGAGTAAGACAATTATTTTGGTCTGCCGGATCTAAAATTTGGTTGTGTTTCAACTCTCGAAATACTTTATGATGATCGTAACAAAATCACAATATTGTGCTTAACGACAACATCATTGTTATTTCTTGTGATTCCGCCTCGAGCGCCTTTCGTTTGGCATATCCCCCATAATTTTGTCGTCTGGCATTTCCGAATGCGCTTCTTATTGCAGCTGCTACTGTAGCACCACCAGCTGCATTAGCGGTTAGTGCCGCAACTGTATGATGTGCAGACGCATCAGCTGCACCTGGCGTTAAAAATAAGTCCATTTCCAACATCACCTTCAGCTTCAGCTCCAGTTTTAAATTCGTTTGAAATAGCTTGTCCTAATCCTGTGTCCTTGAACCACATCATATTTGTTGCCATTGATCTCAAATAATCATCGCTAAACGATACAATATTTAATATTGTACTTGCAAATGGTAACCAATTTTCGATGTCCTCCATGGTTTGATTTGCTAGTTGATATCGTGCACATTTAAACAAACTCCAGCCATTATTTACGAGCGCAATTTCTGTGCCGGCTGTGATATCACCATCAGCTGCTGTTAATATCCCACCACGAACTTCCAGCATCGACTTGTGCGGCAATACAAACACGTATTCGTCACGCGTATTAAAAATCTCTGACCAGCTTTATTTGGGTCGTTTTGAGTTCTCGTCGAGATATTCCATATACTCGAATTCTGTTGCTGTTTTGTTGGTATCATATTCTTCACCAAGATAAAGATAATTTTTAACTGAAATTTTTTTATTTTATAATTGCCATACAAAATTGCAACGACAACGACTTAGTCGTCAAAGTCGTCAGATCTGAGGTAAATCTAATTTTCGTCTTGTTTTATTTACCAGCTGACGAACCACCCCCTCACCACGCAGTGGTAGTTATTTTTTTGTAGTAGCTATTATAGCTCGTTCCGTTTCTTTTGTTGGTGCAATATCTGATCTTACTTGTTTTATTTCAGTTGCGCAAGGCAGTGGTTTACCGCCTCTAATTTTATCACCAATCTTTTGTCCGACTGCGGTGCTTGCAGCAGATGCTGATGTTACGTGTCTAGGCTCGTACAAAGTAACAAAGCAAAGAGTGAAGCCAACAAGCTTTGTAAAATTTAACAAAATTTATTTCCCTAGAAAACAAGGTAAAAATATGAAAAAGGACTTACGGTTTGTGAATCTAACCCAAAAACTAACCCTAGAATTTAAAAATATAAGTCCTATCACTAAAAATTTCTAAATGAATCCCGATGAAGTTCAAAGATGGAAGGCGATGACGTCTTCTATATTCTGTTTTGTGCTGTTGTGTCAAGTTCCTTGTTGAATTTTATGAATCAAGAATAATATTCCGGCTTTAGAATTCTGAATAATTTCCAATAAATGTCTTTGTCCAAGAATTCTGATGAACATAAGTATTTTCCAGAGTGAATAAATTATTGAAATAAAAAATAACTCAAACTGCTCACAACACAAAATACCTTTGAGGTATCCTTTGACGACTGAATTTAATCACTAAAAGCGTTAGTTTTCAACCCAATTTTACATCACGTGATGGGGTCACGTGGTCACTGAATTCGAATGACGCAGTAAGACGATAGGCAGATTGACACGTACGCCATGGACGAATTTGATTCTACCTAACGAATCTTACTGTAAGATTCAATAATAAAAAAAATAAAAAAAAGTTGTTTACAACAGAGCTGACACGCAAGCCAAATATGACCTTGATTATGACCAATGATTTTCACTGTGTTTACCAATTCTGAATCAAGGTCAGGAACTAGGTTAGCTAAAAATACAAAATAGCAAAACAGAACTGAACTGAATTTTCCGAAAAAAATGTCAGATCGAGTGAATAATGTTATCATTACAATAACATGGAATAAAAAAAAAAAAATTAAAAACTAATACACAAGTAATTAAATTACATATACATAACACTGATCCTGTCGCAAAAGCTTTACCAGCGTCAATTGTAATTGGTGCTATTTTACTAACTTTGGTAAAATTCGGCAACTTTTGCTAATATATTTCCAAGAAATCAACCTACAATCGCTCATCGATAAACTTTTTTGGTCTCATTTTGTTATAAAATATAGATTTTCAATATTGACTTACGCAACGACTTGTCGTTGATAGCTACGCTATTACGCGCGTAGGTGTAAGTAATACGTGACAATTTCATTGTTAAGATCTATTTGTCGCCCGGATTGATCTGTTAGTTGCATTGTTATATTTGTTATCAAGTTTTCAGGATTAATCGGATAGTATATTATTTGTCGAGGAGTAATTTGCTTTAGCGATTACGGTGGAACATCTGGCGAAAAACTATAGATTGTTTGACCTTGCTTTCCCTTGTTTAAATAAGATCCTGATGCAATAGAACAATTGATTAAAACTGTATTTACTTCTGTTATGTTAACAGGTAAATCTCCATCATATGATATACTTTGTTCTGCAATGCTGCCGTATTGTTGACTTTTAAATTCTACCAGCGATGCAATACTGGTCGCTGGTGAAAAATCGATTATCAAATTATTTTTAACGTGATTCTAGTTCGTAGCATATTATAGTTTGGAGTTAACTCAAAATTGTTAGCGACGCCCCCCCCCTCCTCTATTTTTTGTTATTAGTTCTTTTATCGTTTTATTAAGATCAGTTAGGTTATACGCTCCCTGTGGTATTTTAACTGATATCCACGCGCGAGGATTAAATGTAAAGTCGTCGTTGACGTTTATTTTTACATTTGCCATAGAATGCCATACTGTAGCAGAAATTAATCCAATTTCATACTGTTTACCTGGATGTATTATTATTGGTGAATTATAGTAGACAGAAAAATCTGCGCTGTGTTATGTATATGTAATTTAATTACTTGTTTGTTAGTTTTTAATTTTTTTAAATTTTATTTCATTACATGTATTGTAATGATAACTTTATTCACTGGATTTGACATTTTTCCAGAAAATTCAGTTCAATTCTGTTTGTCCTGATAAACAAGCAGTAGTAGAAACATTGTAGCTAATTGATGACCTAGATTCAGAGCCAGTTTCAAGTTTGGAGTAAACAACTTTTTTTATTATTCAATTTTATAGTAAGATTCGTTCAGTAGAATCAAATCCGTACCTAGCGTACGTGATAATTGGCATGTAATGTTTCTACACCGTTAGGAGGAAGTGACCACGTGACCCCATATGGGGATCTGTTTTGCGTTGTAGTAAGGCTTAAATCTCACGTTATCATAGTGATTTTGGCCAGTCTTGCTTTTAACCTTTGGAGCTCAAAGGTGTTTTTGTTGTGACCAGTTTGAGTTGAATTTTTCTATTTTTCGGAATTAGTAATTTATTTTCCCTGGAAAATACTAGTGCTCATCAGAACTCTTGGACAAAGGCATTTATCAAAATTTATTCAGGAATTCTAAACTGGAATATTATTTCTTTGTGATTCAACAAAGAACTGTTGACACATCAGGACAAAGCAGGTCATCGACGACGTCATCGCCTTCCATCTTGGAATTTCATCGGGATTCGAACTATGATTCACTTAGGACTTTTTAGTGATACGACTTATATTTATTAATTCTTGGATTAAGTTTTGGACTTGATTCATAAACCGTAACTCCGATTTCTTATTTTTACCTTGTTTTTCTAGGGATATAAATTATTTGTTAAATTTTGTAAAGCTTGTTGGCTTCACACTTTTCTTTATTGCTTTTGTACAAGCCTAGACACGTAACAAAGAAAATTGGGGTCTCGTCCGGGATATATGAATTTTGGCTAAAATATTTCAGAAAATTGTTTTTGAAATGTAAACTCACCTAGTTTTCAGAATATTTTAAATCCCAAGTATTATTTCACATTTTGTTTCAAACCTTTAGTAGAATCAACAGGATTTTTACAATGTCATCAAAAGTGGAAATATTTCTTTCAAATCCTACTCAGGAGCAGTTGGATTGTTTGAATAAAGATGAATTGCTTGAACTTGGCAGAAAATATGATCTTTCTGAGGCAAAAGCTTCTTTAACGAAGCAAGAAATAAAGAACATTTTGATCCAGTATTCAGCAGAAAAGAATGTTTTGGATAAAAGTGTTTTGTCAGTAAGTCTGTATCAGACTCTGACATAAAAGTAAAGGAATTCAAATTAAAATACAAGATGGAATTGTACTTAAGAAAGCTGGAACTTCAGAAAGAAGAAAAGCAAATGCTATTGGAAAATGAGGAGAAAGAGTAACAAATGCAGTTACAATTTGAGAAAGAGGAGAGAGAGACACGGAAAGAGGAGAAACAGATGCAAAGGAAGTTACAAGCGGAGAAAGAGGAGAGAGACAGAAAGAGGAGAAACATATACAAATGCAATTAGGAGAGAGAGAGAGAGAGAGAGAGAGAGAGAGAGAGAGAGAGAGAGAGAGAGAGAAGCAAATACAAAAAGAGAAGGATGAAAGGGAATTTCAAATTAAGTTAAAAGAAAAAGAGCTGGCAAATGACAAGCACATTCACACTGCACATACAAATTCAAGTTTTGATATTACAAAGAATATTAGGTTAGTGCCCCCTTTCAGAGAAAAAGAAGTAGACAAATATTTTCCTCGTTTTGAAAAAGTTGCCGAAAATTTTAAACGGCCAAGGGAGCATTGGACTCGATTACTACAATGTGTACTTATTGGTAACGCTAGTGATATTTACCATTCACTGTCAGTTCATCAAAGTTCTGACTATCACTTGGTTAAGGAATGCATCTTAAAGGATTATGAGTTAGTCCCTGAGGCTTATCGGCAAAAATTTGGGAACTCTAAAAAAGAAGCTGGACAAACTCATGTCGAATTTGCAAGAGAAAAAGAGCAGTTATTTGATAGATGGTGCTTAGCCAAGAAAGTTGATCAAGATTATGAAAGTCTTAGACAACTTGTATTACTTGAAGAGTTCAAGAACTGTGTCCATAGTAACATTAAGACTTATCTTGATGAGCATAAGGTCGAAACCTTGGAAAATGCTGCTCGTGCTGCTGACGAGTATTTCTTAACTCATAAAGTTCCTTTTGTAGGCAAGTCTTACACTCAGGAGTCTTCTGGTAAGAAGGTGTTTACGCCTAATACAAGCCATCTAAATCTCAATCTGGCACAACTCTTAAAAATCGAGCTTCTGATAAGTTTGATCAAAAGTCCTTGTCTCTTCCTATGTGTACCTATTACAAGAAGAAAGGACACGTTATTTCTGATTGCTTCAAATTGAAAAATAAGCATCAAAATCAAGACAGACCTATCCCAAATGCATTTATTTCGAAGAGGTCAAGGTCACGGTCATGTATTTGAAAGCAATACATCTGTTGGGTCTAATAAACCCCAGTCTGATTTTATTATGGAGAATTATGAACCATTCATGTCGAAGGGTTCTATATCACTCTTGGGTGATTTGGCCAATCCTATCCCTATTAAAATTTTAAAGGATACAGGAGCTTCTCAGAGTCTTTTATTATCAGGTACTTTGCCTTTTTCTGAGAAGTCCTGTTCTAATGAGAGTGTTCTCATTCAGGGAGTAGAGTGCGGCTTTGTTAATGTTCCTCTCCATTCTGTAAATTTGTCATCAGACTTAGTTTCAGGATCTGTAACAGTCGGAATAGTGTCTTCTTTCCACGTTCAGGGCATTCATTTATTACTAGGCAACGACCTAGCTGGACATAAGGGTGTGGTCAATCCATTTGTAACTGACAAGCCTTGTTTGGATCAGAAAGATGATCCTATTGAAAAAGAATCCCCTGATTTATACCCAGCTTATGCAGTTACTAGACCTATGGCAATGAAGCTCTTGAGAATGATTTCGATAAGGAAAGTATTCCTTTAGCTGACACATGTATTGGTCAGGCTTTTGATGAGGTCACTTTCACTCCTTGTTTGGATCAATCAAAAGGTATTGATCACAGTTATCCTCTTTTAACTACTCATTCTCTTTTTTTCTAATCAGAGTGACAAACGACAATCACTTGTCGTCGAACAGGAAAAAGATCCTGAGATCTCCTGTTTGTTTCAAAGGACCATTAGTGAAACTGAAGCCACCGAAGTACCTGTCTGTTATTTCATTAAAACTGGAATTCTTATGAGAAAATGGAGACCTCTCAAGGTACCTGCTGCGACAAGTGGTCAGTGAATTATCAAATTGTAGTTCCAAATCTTACAGACAGGAAATACTTAGTCTGGCCCATGAAACTCCTCTGGCTGGTCATTTAGGGATTAATAAGACTTATCACAAGATCTTGAATCACTTTTATTGGCCAAAAATCAAAAGTGATGTTTGTAAATACTGCAGATCTTGTCATACTTGTCAAATGGTAGAAAAACCCAATCAGACGATGCCTAAGGCTCATCTACAACCTATTTCTGCATTTGACGAACCATTTAGGAGAATAATGGTAGATTGTGTGGGTCCCTTACCTAAGACCAAGTCAGGCAACCAATATTTTTTGACCATTATGTGTGCGTCAACAAGATTCCCAGAGGCAATTCCTTTGAGGAATATTAAAACTAAAAGAATAGTAAAAGCTTTGATAAAGTTTTTTTTTTACTCAATTTGGCCTTCCCAAATCTGTCCAATATGATCAAGGGTCAAAGTTTATGTCTGGAATATTCCAGCAAGTTATGTATGAATTAGGCAATCAGCAATTCAAATCTTCTGTCTATCACCCTGAGAGCCAAGGGGCTTTAGAATGATTTCATCAGACTTTCAAGAATATGATTCGATGATAATGCTTTGATAAGGGTAAAGATTGGAATGAAGGCATTCATTTACTTTTGTTTGCTGTTAGGGAGTCAGTTCAAGAATCTTTAGGATTCAGTCCCTTTGAACTAGTTTTCGGACACATTGTGTGTGGACCATTGCAGTTGTTGAAAGAGAAACTTCTTTCTAATGAAGATACTGAACTTAATCTTCTCGATTATGTTTGCAATTTTAAGTATACGTTGTCAAAGGCTTGTGAGGTTGCAAGAGCAAATATGCACTCTACTCAGTCAAAAATGAAATTAAGACATGATAAAAACTCAAAGGAAAGGAGTTTTCAGCCTGGTGATAGAGTTCTGACTCTCTTGCCCATTCCACAAAATCCTCTTGAGGCCAAGTATTATGGCCCGTACACGGTTGAAGAGAAAGTAATTGATTTAAATTACATCATAAATACTCCTGTGAGGCGAAAACAAAAACAACTTTGCCACATAAACATGTTAAAGAAGTATATAGAGAGATAGCCAGGTAAATCATGTAATTAATTTACTTGTACCTGTCCCACTCACTGAGGATTTAAGTGAAGGAATTCAATCAGACTCTATTGATTTTGGAGCGACAAATATTCGGATTTCGGAAATTATAAATAATCTGGACCAGAAACTTTCACATTTGCAACAACAAGAAAGGAATGAACTTAAACAGTTATTATTTGAATATAAGCACTTATTTCCAGATGTTCCTACCAGGACAAACAAAATTTTTCATGACGTTGAAATTGTAAATTCCAAACCTGTGAAACAACACCCGTACAGGAAGAACCCTCTCAAACAGGAATACTTCGAAAAATAAATTCAGAATTTGCTGGAAAATGATTTCATAGAACCGAGTAAAAGTGACTGGAGTTCACCATGTATACTTGTTCCGAAACCAGATAAAACTTTCCGTATGTGCACTGATTATAGGAAGGTGAACAGTGTGACTAAGATAGATTCATTTCCATTACCAAAAATCGATAACTGCATTGATAAAATTGGAAATGCGAAGTATGTCACCAAATTTGACCTTCTGAAAGAATTTTGGCAAATTCCACTAACGGAAAGGGCAAAGGAAATTTCGGCATTTGTGACTCCAGATGGACTTTATCAATATAAAGTGATGCCGCTTGGGATGAAGGGTTCGCCAAGTACCTTTCAACGTTTGATGAATATGATTACCTCTGGTCTAGATAATTGTGATGCTTACATCGATGATGAAATCATCTACAACGACACCTGGAATGAACATCTAACAACAATTCGGAAATTCTTTGACAGACTCACTGATGCAAGTCTGACAATCAATTTATTCAAAAGTGAGTTCTGCCGTGCTTGTGTAACATTTCTAGGACATATCGTGGGATATGGACAAGTTAATCCTATAGATGCTAAGGTCAGGGCTATCTCTGAATTCCCTTTGCCTGTCAGTAAAAAGCAGCTGATACGATTTTTAGGTATGGCTGAATACTATCGGAAATTTTGTTCCAATTTTTCTAATATTGCTGAACCCCTGACAAATTTATTGAGCAAGAAAAAGAAGTATCTTTGGACTGAAAAATGTCAGGAGGCTTCTGATAAGTTAAAGGCCATGCTTAAAAGTGCCTCAGCTCTTACAGCTCCAAATTTCAGTCAATCATTTAAACTGTCTGTTGAT
The DNA here is from genome assembly GCA_016617855.1 of Megalonaias nervosa. NCBI lineage: Eukaryota > Metazoa > Mollusca > Bivalvia > Unionida > Unionidae > Megalonaias > Megalonaias nervosa. The sequence goes on from JAECUM010030890.1 coordinate 32,391, forward strand.
GCATATGATGTTGGGGTTGGAGCAGTATTGATTCAAGAAGATAGAAATGGTGTTGATCATCCAGTGTGCTATTTTTCTAAGAAATTAAATAAGCAACAAAGAAATTATTCAACAATCGAGATGGAATGTTTGACTTTAATATTGGCATTACAGCATTTTGAAGTTCACATTACTTTAGCTCCTTCTCCAGTTGTTGTGTTTAGTGATCACAACCCACTTACTTTCATCGACAAGATGAAAAACAAAAATCAAAGATTTTTAAGGTGGAGTTTGTTGTTACAGGAATATAATATTGACATGAGGCACATCAAGGGAAAAGACAATTTAATAGCAGATGCACTTTCCCGTGTATAGAATTAGTATTTCATGTACACTTTGTATAATTCATAAGAGTTCTTCTTATTTAATATTTTTACCTCGTGCATAATTAACATATGGTAAAAAGAAAGCTTTATTATATAAATCTTTCTTTTTCTTTATGGGGGAAGTGTTATGTATATGTAATTTAATTATTTGTGTGTTAGTTTTTAAATTTTTTATTTTATTTTATTTCATTACATGTTATTGTAATGATAACTTTATTCACTGGATTTGACATTTTTCCAGAAAATTCAGTTCAATTCTGTTTGTCCTGATAAACAAGCAGTAGTAGAAACATTGTAGCTAATTGATGACCTAGATTCAGAGCCAGTTTCAAGTTTGGAGTAAACAACTTTTTTTTATTATTCAATTTTATAGTAAGATTCGTTCAGTAGAATCAAATCCGTACCTAGCGTACGTGATAATTAATATGTAATGTTTCTGGGCCGTTTGGAGGAAGCGACCACGTGACCCCATATGGGGATCTGTTTTGCGTTGTAGTAAGGCTTAAATCTCACGTTATCATAGTGATTTTGGCCAGTCTTGCTTTTAACCTTTGGAGCTCAAAGGTGTTTTTGTTGTGACCAGTTTGAGTTGAATTTTTCTATTTTTCGGAATTAGTAATTTATTTTCCCTGGAAAATACTAGTGCTCATCAGAACTCTTGGACAAAGGCATTTATCAAAATTTATTCAGGAATTCTAAACTGGAATATTATTTCTTTGTGATTCAACAAAGAACTGTTGACACATCAGGACAAAGCAGGTCATCGAAGATGTCATCGCCTCCCATCTTGGAATTTCATCGGGATTCGAACTGTGATTCACTTAGGACTCTTTAGTGATACGACTTATCTTTATTAATTCTTGGATTAATTTTTGTGTTTGATTTATAAACCGTAAGTCCTTTATCTTGCTTTAACCTTGTTTTTCTAGGGATATAAATTCTTTGTTAAATTTTACAAAGCTTTAGGGCTTCACTCTTGTCTTTGTTACGTTTGTGCGAGCCTAGACACGTAACAACTGTCACTCGTTGTTTGTGACGAATCGAGTAGTAATGTTGTCGACGTTAGTGACATTATATTTATTTTGTTAGATTATTTTATGCTATAGATCGTTGTGTAAAATTTCGTATTCGTCTGATGTTAGTAATCCACTCGATCGAAGAAGATCGAGTGTTATCTACAATTTCGTTGTAGATTTCTGTACTTTCATTTCCAGCTGCTTTTGATGATATCAACAACATAAGTCGGTCAACCATTTCAACGTTTAATGTAAACACTCGAACGCCAGATCCGGTGGTTTCTCTTTCATCTGGTAATCTTCCATCTCGTTCGCTTTCATACTTATCAAACAGTCTTTTGAAATGCCATGCTTTATCATAACCTACTGGTTTATTTCGATACTGTATTACTGTTCGAAGCATTACTGTGGCAATAATTCTTTCTCTTATAGCATCATATGATCTTAAAATTTTTTGTTACTCCGTTAATTTTTTTATTTCTTCATCAGCATTTAACCCAGTTTTCATAATTTCTTCTAATTTTTCCTTTAAATCTTAATATTTTTCTTCTGAAAAATTTCGAATATTGCCGATCTCTTCGATATTATATTTACCACGTTTTCTTATCCGTCCCGACGTTGACAGACAGTGAGAGGGACATTGTCCGCTAAGTTTGATTGGATCGGTTCACAGCAATATCCAATCGGAATCGAGATAGAGGGGGTGATAACCATTCCGACCCGAATGATACTTCAGACTCGTAAGAGAAAATTTAGTATTTGCCTGAGAGGATTGCGGATCAATAGGGTTCACTTCAAGAAGAAGCCACTCGTAATTTGGCGGCAAAATTCAGAGGTAGATTCTGAGGAAAGACAAAGCTTCGAAAAGGTCAGTAAGTTATTTGCTCGAATTTTACAGAATATTAAGGCAACATAATTGTAATCATTTGTAGTATGATTACTTAGTTACTAGGATCGTTTAGTATGTAGAATTACCTTTGTAGTGTTTCATTTACATGCGTATTTGAGAAATGGGCTTGAGATTATGCAGAGAATTATTAGATGCGACGCGGAATTATGTAGATTGTTAGCTTGTGGTCAGAATTAATTTTGTAATTCGCTAATAGGTTACTTCGTAGTAAACTAGTGCATTTATTAATGCGTTATGTTACAATTTACATATGCCTGAATTGTGAATTTGGAAACATAGTTGATGTATGTGAGATTAGTTACTATGAACGTATGCTTATATCAGAGCATGGATATTTGAATATTTGCGTACTTTGTATGAGTTGTAAGGTAAAGAAATGCGTCTGATTATTGTGATATTGTTTAGTATAACGGGATTAGGAATATGTACGGATGTGACGGAATATACTGATGTATGTATAAGAAGTAACTGATACCGTGCTGTATTATGACGTTTGTTTACCATGCAAGAACGTATGGGTATCTCGATGTGAACGAATGCGTGACCGAAGAAATTTAATAGCCGTTATCTGATGACAAGCTGTTTGTAGTGTGAGATGAGAGGGCTAAGGAAAAATATTGAACTGTCCTTGTGTTTTCACAAGAAGCTTTTTAGGGGACACAGAACTTCGGGTTCCATTGGGTCCCGTTTCTTCAAAAGTTGGAGACGGAATTGAGCTGTAGCCGAGACAGTCGAAGTCGACAAAAGAGTAGTCGTGGTAGAGAAAGTGGAGGAGGAGAAAGAGGAGTCTAGAGGAAGTCGAGGAGGAGGAGAAGGAATCTGGAGAAAAGTCAAGGAGGAAGGGAAGAAGGAAGTGGGAGATATAGGAGAGAGAAAGTATACACCGGATGAGTAGAAATACAAAGACAGGTGGAAATTGATCTCACACTGCTAATCAAGTGATGCAATAGGCTTATTAAAGGGTCGAGCGGAAGGAGTGTAATTGGAAATTTGAGTCATTTGATTATTGAATTGTTATTAAATTGTTATTCATTGAATTTCAACCTTTTTGTATATTTAGCCATCTAACCGTCGGCATTGCTGACTTGGGGCTCAGAACTTTACATCTATCTTTCACTAAATTAAACTTCCAACAAAATAGAGCCGGGTGGGACTTCTATAATAATTTAAATAAAACATTGGGAGTATCCCACCCCAATCACATACGATCCCCACTGATGTCCACATTGTCCAGGTATGTCATATGGGGAAAATATTAAGGTAATAGCGTATACGGGCAAAAGAACACAAAATCACTAGACTGGATTCTCGTGAATTCGACACTCATTTGCAAAAGGTAACATCAGATCGCAAATTAAAGAGATTTTTTAAAAATAAAATAATCATGAAAAACAATATGACACATTTCAAATGTTGAAATTACCAAATTTTAGACGGCAAGAAATTATACCAGTCTGTTTTGTTTAAGTGACGTTACAGATCTGCTTGGGTGTCGCTCTACAGTTTTGTCATTTTCACAAGATATGATCTTTAATGAAAACATTGCCCAGGATTTCCTCACAGGTTATACAGGCAATATAAATTAGACCTTGCATACATTAGATACTGGTAAAATAACTTTAATTTCCCTTTTTTTCGTGCATGATTGACGATGGGTGTAAATAAGGTTTTAGAGTATACAGCTTGGTCTAACTTTAAATATGCACATTCCAAAAGTCTGCTAGCTCCGCTTGGTCAAATTCGCCACGTCTGAGGTGAATTGGCACCTCCCCCCAAACAAAAACAGACCAAAATAGTGCAACAAAAAAAAAAAAAAAAAAGAAAAAAAGAAAGAAACAATGGCCGATAACGTTATGTGAATTTTATTTATATTTTTTTTTTATTTATTTATTTGTTGCTCCTTGAGAAGTTAATATTGTCTACTCTGGTAAAATGTGTTTTCACTATATATTTAATAACTGTTAAAGTTTGTGAAGTTTGAACTAGTTAGTTTCATTTCTGGACCACGTGGGAGCAGCCATTACCACCAGCTGTCTGCTTTAGGCGCCGTGTTGTTTCTCTAACACAACATACAAAGAAATTTCAGTGAAAGAAAATGAAAGTCTGATAAAGGTATGCCAAACTTCTCTCCATTGTGCTTTTGGCAAATTGAAACAACATAGCCTTATACCTGTCCGGTTTTCAAAAGTGCTTATCGTAAATACTAGCTTATCAGAGAAGTCCAACTGCAAACTGCAAAGACCCAGATCTGCCGGTGAATAATGCGCCGGCAGATCTGAGTGTGTGCAGTTTGTTATGAGTAATCAGTAGAACAAACAACATAGATCATAATCTGCAGGTGCATTATGTTACGGCTGATCAGGAGCTATGTTGTGTGCAGTTGGACTCGACTTATGGGCGAGTTTATAAGGTAATAAGTTTAAGGCAGAACCTTATGGACCAAACTAGTATGATTTAAGTTTTGTATAACATATTTCAGTTTCAGGCATCTAAAAACTCCTTTTGAAAATAATTATAATGGATTTTTTTTTTTTTTACAGAAGAGTATATTCATCAGCACCAACGTTTCACACACAAGTCCAATAACCCCTCCACACACGATGAAAAGTGAGGTATTTAAAATTATACACTGCATTTTATCAACATAGCAAACAATGCTACAAGATATGGATGTGAAACTTAACCAGATTTGGTCCTGAGATGTTAGTGATAAAAGTTATAGTTTGAACAGAGATGAAAAAGATCAGGCTGACAGAGTTAAAAAAGAATCAAAGGCTAAAATGTTTTCCAAATTCTTTTAACAGTACATAGAAGCAACATATAATTTGTTTTGTCGTCATTTTCGTTAATGTTATTACAAATGAATTAAAAGAAGCATATTTGATATGCTTAATCCAAAACTTTTCAGATTTTAATTGAGTTTGCTTCTGTGCTCGAAGAGTTTTAATATCTCCATCAATGAGGTAATTTCACACACAATGCATAGTATATTACATAAGCAAGAACAAAATAGGCATAATTAGCTCATTTCATAGATAACAATATTAATGTACCACTGAATTAAGAGCATCATATGGATGAAAACGAGCAAACTAATTGCACAGATGTTTATATTTATCTCACAGTTCCGCTCCACAGTTTCAAAGGACATTGTTCAAAGATAAAGATATATATATATATATATATATATATATATATATATATATATATATATATATATATATATATATATATATATATACCACTATATATATATATATATATATATATACTCTAACAAAGTTGCTATTCCCTATTTTAATAACCGCTAAATTTAGTGTACTTTGGACTAGTTAAATCTCATTTCTCGAGCCCACGGGAACAGTCATTTTGACCAGTTGTCTGCATTAGGCAGCATATTGTTTCCCGAATACCACATTTAAAACAATTTCATTTCGAGTTCATGACAATACCATATCGGTATGCCAACATTCTCTCCATTCTCTTCCCAATAAAATATTACATTTCCTTCAGGGTAGCAACATAATGCAAAATTAACCAACCTTTTAAACTTGAACTGTCTCCTCCCCTAGAAACATCTTTAACCTGACATAGTAAATACTAAGGTTCTCAGATGTAATTATCTGTTTTTGACAAGCCAATAGTCCATTTTGCTGATGGAATCCGTGCCGTAACCTACGGCCAGTACAACATGCTCTAGATTGGTCTGGCCACAGTGTTTTGGATAGTACACGCCGTGACTGTATAGTTATAAAGCACCACACAATATTATCACTGACAATTTTCTCAACAAATTTTATTTTAAAGGAAAAAAAAATATAAAAAAAAAAAGTGACAGCCAAAAAAGCCCAACAAAAATAACAAATACAAAACAGATTAAAAACTAAAAACCAACCAAACAAAACAAAATAAAATTCAAAATGGACAAATATAATAGAGCGGAAGATATAACACTGTGAAGAAAACTGATTGGAAAGAAGGAGGTTTGGTATCTGATGACGGGCAAATGTTCGAAACGTGGAGCAAAAGAGTTAACTGTAAAACGCATCATACCACGGTTTATTTACCTGCCATATAATAATGTCTTTGACAATTATTCACTCCTATTGTTGGATATATATGACATACTATATCCTGAATTGAACTATAATTAAAACTTATCTTAACACAATCACAACCTCTACCATCGCAAATGGTGGTTACCGTTTTGTGGGTTAATCTTCAGTCTGACTAAGCCTATACCCACAAAGTTATTATGTCTGTAAAAAAAATGAATTAAATTTAAGTTTTCATCCCACGTGAAAGTATTATCCTGCAGATGCTCCGTGTAAAAAAATGAAGGTAAGAGAGCAATGAATGTGCGTTGGGTAATATACATGAAAAACTAAGTATTTGTGATCGAAGAAGAAAAAAGAATAGTTGATAGGTTTTAAACGGCAGTTTCAAAACATTATTGGCTAAGTCATACAGGGGAAACAAGAGCAAAGTGCCTTCGCCAAGGACGCACATTGGATGCCGGCCTAGGTTGGCCTTTGCGGATACTGGGTATGTTACCTTTGTATTATGAGTACGACTCTCTGCAAACTGCGCTAACGCTGGCCCCATAGAAGAAGAAGAAGAGAAAGAAGAAGAGAAAGAAGAAGAGAAGGAATTAGGCCAGAGGAAACGTGGTGTGATACCCAGAAGCGAAGATGGCTTATAATGATAAGAATGAATATCACGTTATGAAAGAGCTAAGCTTCAATGGAAGCTTCATAATTAATAGAGGTGTGTTACCTGGAAACTCTCATGGGAAGCATCAATGGCAACAGAGATAGGACCGACTGTTGCTACAGCCGCCTGTAGGTCAGGTTCGCTTTTGGACTTGATGTCAACAAAGCCCGTTACGGTGGCACCTACGTTGGTGGGGTTATAGCGGCATGGACCATTCTGAAAAATGACAGTGAAAACTAAGATGCATATGGCGGTTTGAGGCGAATAAGTTTTGCTTAACATAGTCATAAGAGACCTTTTATTTAGTTTTATTACATTTTTTGGGAGGGTTAGTGGTGGTGGAGAAGGAATGGGCTGGGATTATCTTTCTGTCCAGATTTTTCTCTTACTTTAAGATAATTAATTTCATTTCAGTTAATAGAATGGATATAATAATTGTTTTCTTCTGAAAATAAGAGCAAGAGTATTTGTTTGAAGATTGGCACTTTTTATTTAATGTCACAACACTGGCAGTATATAGACAGTCGTTCCAAAAGCTTATGATAAAATGTTAGGCCAGAAAGGCGTTTAAACTAGACTGACTGAACACATGGTGAATGAATGTCAGTTTTCTGCATTAGATGTTATTACTGGCACAGGCATTGGTCGTTGGTACTATTTGGTACTATTTCCACGTTTGCTTTATAGCTCTCTGAATTTTGTTTTTTATTGATTGTTTGTTCCTTTTGCTTTGCGTTAATGCGCAGAGTATATCAATTTTGGAAGGTTTTAAGGAACATGTACACGAAATTCAGGTCAGAAAATACACCCGATGGGAAGGTCTGGTACAATGACATACCGCAATAAGAACAGCGCTAGGTCATTTCCGTGAAGTTGAGATATAACATTGGATTAGTTGTAGGAATACGCCAAAATATGGAGGTTTTAGTGATTCGCCTCCGACGCAGTACATCACGTTTGTTGCAAAGGCCGACAGAGTTCTAATTGTAAATTTGTCTCCTTTCGTCATCATATTATGTTACGTAAATAAAAGTAGTTCCGAATATAGTTCTCAATGGCTGAGAAATACATCCGAGTTTTCTTTCTCAACTTGACTGTAAAGTCAGAGCTGTTACGACTGTGACATACCGGCTCGGTTCTAAATTGATTGTTTGTATACGGCTTGGTCTTAATTTATTTGTTTGTATTCGACATAACATGGCATGCCAGACTCATAGGCCGGTAACTAGTCTATCTATGTCTCCTGACGGGTTAGTCAGTAGTATCATTGACACTGTGATTGGTCGTTAGCTTCACATCAGCGGGGTATTTCACGATGAAAAAATACCGAGATTCTGCAGTTTCACAAATGATGGACGATTGCAGTTATTTGCAGTCTCAAGATCACAGGATGTGTTACGCAGTTATTAGTGAACACTCAACTGATGTCTCATGCACGTGTTGGCGGGGCATGCGTCTTTGCTCTTACAACAGTTTCATTATGATGAGAAGAAATCAATCACAGACCGGAGCAGTATCAACTTGTTACGTATATGTGCTTATTCTTATAAGACGTATCTCCTGCCACGCATATTTATGATGTTAGTCTTGATTGCAATCGGAAAATTCAAAAAGTTGTATTATCACGATTCTTAATACGATTAGATTCACGTAATATGCATTGGAAATTTAAAAAATAGCAATAACTGCAATAGCTAGGCAATAGGTATACAATGATCGACAGACATGTAAGGGAAGCAACTTGTGCTTGCGTTAATTTGTCCACTTTCAGGTCTCACAGAACTAATTCGTAGTAGTATTCCTTATTATATGTTTCAAAACGAAATTTAGAAAAAATATTAAAAAATTTGTTCAGTACCTCAGATGGGGATTTTATCCCAGACACATAAATAACAGAAACAAATATCTGATGAACATGACCCAATCAAATTATTTCCTCTTGAACTGATCCACAGTCAAATTTTATTGTAATCATGCTGCAAAAAGTTCCCATAAAAACTAAGTGTTCTCTTCGGTTGGCCGCACGTTGTAGATTGTCCTTTCTTCATGCTCTTTTCTCCTCTTCCAGTTGTGACTGTTTCCTCTCGAATATATGGAGTCCTTGCTCGAGATTGTGCCTCTTGCAAATTATGTGCTGCGTAAGTGCTTCCCAGTTGTCCACGTCGATTTCCAATGCCTTGATGTGTCTCTTGCACACATCTTTAATTTTAAAGTTCATGCGAGGACTACCTGAAGACTTTCTGTCAGAGGCCAGATCACCATTCAGGACATTCTTTGGTATGCGTCCATCATCCATTCTGTATACATGTCCAAGTCATCGAAAGTGACGCTGTCTTAGCAGTGTGCCTATGCTGGGGATGTGTGCACACACACAAGACCCTCTGCATTTGGAACCGTGTCCTTCCAGGAGATGCAGATGCATCAGAAACTGCGCAGGTGACAGCTATTGAGCCCCTGTTCTTGGTTCGAATATAGTGTCCATGATTCGCTGCTGCAGAGGATCGTGCTGATACGATACTTGGCACACTAGTTTGATACTTTCTGTATGAGCTGTTGATGCTCTGGGTTCTATTCTCAGTCTGGAAATCGTTGAGGCGACCGTTACAATATGGAATTTGAGCTCTGCATCAAAGGAGAGGTTGTCCGTGGTCGTAGACCCAAGGTACGCGAACTTGCTGACAACATGAAGATTATAGCTGTTTATGTTGATGGAAGGTGGCTATTCTTCATCCAGTATCGTATTTTTGAAAGCTGATGGTAAGTTTCAAGTCTTGGCAAGCTTGTGAAAATCAGTCAGTAATGTTTTGGAGATGATGATCTGTGTGGCTTGTCACTTCTGCAGCGCAAGTAAAGATTAGATCTCGGATGAAAACTTTGAGGATCTTGGTTTTGGGCCCGAGTAGTGCGAGGTTGCGCATTTTTCCTATCTGATCTTGTATGAAGGTGATGAGCCAAAAGCGTGTTCAGCAGGAGGGAGAAAAGATCCCGAACAGGATGGGACAAGAATACATAGCTGTTTAACTCCACAGCAGATGCTGAGTCATCATACTGAGCAGCGCCATGTATATTTTCATGGGAAGACTGGATCAAA
>JAECUM010030893.1:0-45702 GCA_016617855.1 Megalonaias nervosa
GAAACTGGATGAGAAATATGGCTTTCTGAGTGGTACAGTATATCAGATGCTAGTGCACCACCTCATTAATATGCACACATCTAGCTTATCATCCATCTTGTCTAAAATTGTAATGATATAAACATCAGATCATGCTATGCTGCTGTTAACAGCACTTTAACACATTTTTAGCTATATAATGCAGAAGAAATTGGGGCTAAGTGTCTTTAAGAAGGACACACTGAGGCAATTGACCCAGCCTGGACCAGGCACAGATGGGTATGAAACCTGCAACCAATGGATTCAGACCAACAAGTTGTTCTCTGCTTCTTTTTTCCTGTCATGACTGTTGGTGGCAAACAATCATACTGAGATAGAATCCATGCTGGAGAATCCATTCTGTTGTAAATATTATCATCTGGCCATTCGCTATTAATTAATAAAACTATACCCGCTAAACTTTGTATTCAGAGGACAGTACAGTCCCTCTTATTTTGATCCATGGCATTAAATCCTTTTCAAAATTCACATTTTCAATATTAATCCCTGTCAGAACAGAACACCTGTTTATTCAGTGTCAAGAAGAATGTGCCTTAACCATCCTGTGAGACTTGTATCACTGGGACCAGTCAAATATCAGAGGTCTTGATGATATAAACCCACATTCCAAGTTTGATTTAAATCAGACCAGAAACATGGACTCCTGCGAGGAGCATGCAATTGTTGATAGATGACACAAGAAGGACGCTGGGCCATACCATAAGCTTAAGACCTTACAGTGATTTATCCTGTATTTAAGTACTCTTGATGGCTCAAATGTTGGTGTAGTGTGGTCTTTGATGTGAAAGCATTACAAGATGCCAGAGAGAGCCCTAACACTGGATGGCTCATGAGCTATCCTTGCCAAATGAGCATGTGGAAACCAAAGACTGCAGTAGTGCAAAATCAGAGTGTGTTACAAATGTGCTGTCTAGGCTCAGCATTTTCAGACCCTTGAACTGTTATATTAGCCTTTAAGGTTACATCAGTAAGTGTAACATCTGCTACAACATTTTTATTGCAATATACCCTTTCTAAATAATGCGTTTAGTATTTGTCATGGTGTACCAATTTTCATGCTGTACCAATTTTTATTTAAATACCCAACATACAATGATCCTTCAACAAAAGGATCCATGAAAATAAATGAATATAAAATGTAATGTTTTGCTAAACCAAAACATAAGATACCCTCAAAAATGAACAAATTGACAGTAATTGATCCTGCCACCCACATTTCTACATGAAATAATTTTGAATTTATCTTAAGTTATGATAGTCTGTTACTTATATCAAATTTTGCAACAAAAAATTCAGACATTTTATTCAATTCTAATATTACAAGGTTATCTTCTATTTTCATTAGAAAATAGCAAAAATACATTTATGGGAGGGAAGGGGATGAGAAGCATTTGGAATTTGGCAAACATTTATATGACAAAAACAAGTACTTTATATGGTACATTATATGCATGCAATATGGTAAACAGAATTATTATACTTCTTTGATGGTAAGCCTTCTTTCACTGTTTGGGTACTTGACCTTTTGAATTCGAAGTCATTAGATATCTTCTTTGCCTAAATGCAAGCTATCCACAAAGTTTATCCAAAGAAACACAACTTGGGTTGATTCATTGAACTATTTTCTTCTGTCAGTCTTGGTGAACATGACCTTGTACATGTGGAGACTTTTCTTTTGTCTCAAATGCATGTCATCCAAAAAATTTGGTCATGGTTTGGGGCATGGGACTAGAGTTATTTTATGGAAGTCATTTTTCTTCTTCGAGTCCCTCTCACCTTGACCTTTCAGTCCCAAAATCAATAGGTATCTTCAAAATTTACTTAACACATGTGATACAGATCTCCAGTAGTTTTGTGGAAATCTTTTCTACTTTCTGTCCCTGTGATGTTGACATTTGACCCAAACTGAATAGGTGTCTTTGTTGCCTGAAATGCAAGTTATCTGTTAAGCTTGTTAAGTGATAAAAAACTAAAATATTGGACAGAAACAATTTTTCTTCTTGAAATCACCATCACCATGATCTCTGACCTTTTGACCCCAAAATCAGCAGCTTTTTTTCTCATCTCAAATGCAAGCCATCTGTAAAGTTTAGACATGGTATCATGCATACAAGTCAAATTATTGTGTGGACACAGTTGTCCTTCTTTCTTTCCCCTTCACTTTGACATTTAACCTTCACAAGAAAAATAAAAAATGTTTGTCTCCCAAAACAACAACATGGTCATGTGTATAGAAAAGATGATTCCCAATAAATCTTATAAAAAAGAGAGACCAGGAGTTTCTTGACACCACTACATGGATATATATCAGTAACCACCTGTCACTTGTTTAAAGAAGAAGCAGTTGTGAATTGTATAGTTTCATACCTAATGCTCATGGAAAGCTATGAGGCTATTAAATGGTAAAGGTCATTAGATATAAACAACCATTTCAAAACATTTCTTAACTGACAATAGCTAGTGTAATTGGTGTTCCTGGCCCTGATGTGGGAGAGCCCATTAGGCTAGATAAAATATACAAAGTGGAACAACCCAATTTGTTTAAAGTTAGGTAAACTGGAAATGCATCCTGAAGAAACAAATTTTATTAGATACAGTTGTCCTGAATAAGAATATTTAAGCCATCTTAATTAAAGATAATTTGCTTCCTTGAGATCATTGATAATGGGGGTTTTTTTCATTAAAGCAGGAGCTTACTCCACACATTAAATGCATAGCATCATTAATTTGGTAGTTGGAACAACCAAAGTTAGGAAAAGAGTAGCAGTATGATTTATTTTTGAAGGCAATATATCAGAATACAGCTGTGATTTTGGGAAAGAAGCAAAATGTAATTTCTGATTGCCTGATTGATGGAGCCTGACTTAATTAGTAAAGTTTGTGGTGGTCAGGGCAGCATTTTATTTTCTGCATATACTGCAAATAGGAGTGTTTAGACATTCTGTCAACATGGTAACACCACTTTCCATTGGGACAATATATAACTGCAGAGCTGAATTCCAAAAGAAAGTTCCATGTTTAAACAATTATAGAAAGTCCAAATACAAGGACTGAAGTGTTTTTCTGTTACACAGTACCATCTAATGAGTGAAAAGATGAATAATAATGATATCGCCATAATCTTCAAACCCTCCAATGAGCTACTGACAGCAGCAAAGTTAACAACTACAAGTTATAGAGGCTAACTACATTTTTTAAAATTAGATATAAGGAAATATTCCACAATGGAAGTGGAAACCAATTTTTTTCTATTAAAATATGTATCATCAATAATACTTAGCAGATCATAATACCTTAGGAGAACTGCTACTACCTTGCAAATCCAGTCCTCACAGGCTAAAAAGTTTTAGCTAAAAAACTGAAAGTTATCTGCAAACCTAGGCTGCAGTTAGAGTGATCTCCCCAGGGGCTGGCACCAAATCATATGAATTTTTTAGTTACTACTGGAGCAGAAGGCACACTCTCCATATGGATGTAACTGCAGGTAGGCCAAGAAGGTGTATCAGTATTATGATTGGGTAAGTGTTATTGAAGAAACATATTTTACTAGAAAAAAATTGGTTTCTTCATCAAATACGTTACCCGATCATAATACCTTAGGAGAATAGGTAAGAGATGGAAGGAGATATATCCCCTTACCCTGGAGAGACCATCTCTGGTCCCCTAAGGTATGTGAGACAGCTTTTAGATAAACCGACTGGACAATAGACTCCACATGTCAGGGAGCAGCTTTGAAAGGGAAAAAGATCTAATGGAAGTAATGTGCCTTCATCTTTATGAAGCTGTCAAATGACCCGGGAGATTAACCAGCTGCACCATGGATATAGATCCCACCAGACTGAATTGAGTTTTCCTGGAAGAAAAATCTCTGAGATAAAAGCTGGAAAAGTGGACTCGGATCTCCATCCCACAGCATGAAAAAGTACAGTTAGGTTACAGAACAGTTTTGCTCATATGGAATGTTTGTGATAACTGCCCTAACTTTGTGAGCCGAGATGTGGGGTTAGTTTCTGATATGCTGAATGAATAACCCACATTATCATGGACCAAAGTGTTTGTGCTGATATGTCATCCTTTCCCTCTGTGAGGGGTAAGAAGAGGCATGACCTCCTTCAATGCAACAAGAAGGTGCTGCCTGAAAGATTGTGGAGGCGTTCCCCAACATCTGCTGGGTTGGTCTAGTGACCCCTAGTCTCTGAGTGGTTTCATTGTTTTTGTAACTCATCAGAGGGATTCCATCTTGTTGGTTGATTTTTTTCAACTGATCACAGTGTCTTGACAGTGAGAAGTATATATTCCCCATGCCACTGAAACTGCTTGTGTATCCGCAATTCTGGTCATGTGAAAATTAATTATACTGACACAACCTATTACTGCAGCCAGTGTACATGTTTTTGAACTGCACTGATGCAGCTGGGTTTCAAATGACATAATTATCATGCAGCTGGGATTCATATTAAGTGGCTGTAATAACATAATAACCATGAATATGTTTCCTTGTACAATTAGGGTACAAAAGAAGTGGATAGATAACTCTTTTCAAATATTTATTTTATAATTACAAGTGATGTGTATCCTATGTTGTATAGATACACATGGAGTTTGCAATGCTAAACATAAAACTGCCATGGTATTATAACGGTTAGTAGTTAATTTGGTATCTGCCAGGGTATCATATTGATAATTTAATAAGAATAATCCTGGTGGGTTTATGAGGTTGTCCAAAGGCTCCCTGAATGGTATCTCTGTTCCTGAAGCTGCTTCACAGAGATGCAAGCCAAACTGAGTACAATTGTCTCAACCAGCATAAAATTCTAGGTAATGGCTGGGCTCATTAAGTCCTCAAAAGAATATCCTTTATGAGAGATGATTGCCATAGTTTTTGGAATATTTAGCACAGTCGATTAAATTGGATTGGATCACAAATTGTATCCATATCCCCAATAGCTCCATTGTTGGGTCCAACTGAAGATGTGTCCACTGAACTGTGTTTCTTGTCATGTATCTTAGATCCTCCTTTCTTTTGATGATTTTCATTGTTGGCAAGGCACACTTAAACATATATGTGTAATATTAATGTGTTGCTTCTGTGATTGGCAATGTTTAAATGTTGCTGCATATAAGGAATATTGGTGATTCATTTTGATGTGTAGTGTCGTGATGCAAAAGGATCACATCAGGGTTTGTGATGTAATCATAAGAATGCAAGGGCAGTAATAGGATGAAAACATTTCCTCAAAAATGTTGATTATTTTCAGCAAAAGATATTAGGCCTGATCATCTATGTTCTCATCGGAGGAAATATAATAAGTTAGAAATCCCCAGACCTCCATTTAAACAGATATGTTGATCCCTACCAGTTGTAGAGTATGTAATTGGTGTATCCAATAAAGTTTTCTATGAAAATTAAGAGGTCATTGTACCACACAAATGTCATTTACTTAGTCACCTGCCATCTCTGTGTCAATCAATAGGTAGGTGAGACTAAATGGGAATTCCAAGTGAAACTAAAAGAACACCTCTGGGATATCCATAATAAAAATGATACCCCTGTATCTAAACGCTTCAACCAATCTGAACACAACATAACTGTGCTCAGCATCAGGTAATAGAAATCATAAAATCTGACCCAGAGCTCTTTAGTAGCAACATTAATCAGAAAGATAGAGAACTTTATTGGATATTCCAATTACATACATTACAACCGGCAGGGATCAACATCACTGTTTAAATGGGAGTTCCCTCTTCACTAGCTAAGGTTCTGATATGTTGACCCTATCTACACCCTTGGCAGATCAAGCAGATATTTCTGTGCTTTGGATCTGTGAATTTCACTGGATGCAACAGCAAGCCACTGCATCCAATCAAAATTAAGTTGTTCAAACTTAAACACTGTTCCTACATGATTGAGACAAGGGGAGCACACCACTTGAATGGACTTGTAAATAAACAATTTTTGACTGCATTGGCTTCTCTCTGGTACATAGTCATACTGTCAATGTTAAACTTACAAAGAATCCTTTTGAAGTCAATTGCCTCCACCATTTTTAGATAATGTACAATTCACCACTGTTACACAATATTGGTTAGTTGGCATAACATACCAAGGGAGGCAATGCATAAAATCCAACAGATTTTGCTATGAAAAAGCACTAAAAAATATCTGCTTGATCTGCCAAGGTGTAGATAGGGTTAACATATCAGAACCTTGGCTTGTTAAGATGTGGAAGTCCAGGCATTTCTAACTTCCTCAATGCAACATCTTGGTCTGTCTTGAGTACCACTTCAGAGCTTGCACTGGGTCCTGTAGATGACCTTGAGATGAAGTGTCTGAGTAGACAGGAATTCATTGTAAAAGTCTGATTCCTCATGAATGGGAGCCTGTTCTTGGCAATGAAAGCTGGGGCAACCATGAACAATACTGACCCATCTTGTCAGAACTCATATACGATAGTTCAGGTCCATGGATACAGCATATATTTCACTGATTATGCCTGCAGTTATCTAATGTAGCGAGGAAGCATGTTTTATATGAGTGGTGAACCAACGAAGCTCTTGAGCTTTTTCTGATGAAGTTGTTCGTTATTATCTATATATCACATTTATTTTCAAAATGTCCAACATCTGAAAGAGCGATAACATGACTGCAACTGGTTTCAGCAACCAAACATGGTAAGCGAAAACATTCATGTATTACGTCATGGCTTTTTGTTTTGTTGATTGGTCTGGTTCCTGGAATGATGCATAATAGCATTTCACGAAACTAGAAGTTTACGAAGCAGGGAACCAGACTAACTCTTGATAAACTACCATACAAGATTCCTTTTTATCAAAAACATGCAACATTTATTTCGTGAGACAATCGTCTACGTTGAAACTCAATTTTTGTATTTTTCAATTAGTAAAATATTGATGCCATGATTTCACTGCAAAAGTAATAGTGAAACTTCTTATCATGCTTGAGGATATCTCTATGTGCGAATTCAAGAATTCTCTGAAACTTGTTTTTCCCAGAGTGGTCCGTATCTGTGAAACAAAGCTCTTTAAATACGAAGTACTTATTTCGCTTGGTTGCCTTGCTATCTTTAATCACATTTATGATTGAGTAGGTTAATTTAAGGTAGTTTAATTAGATATGTACACAATAAAATGTATCACAGTGTTCGATTGATCAACTGAAATGAGTTACCCGAATTACGACCGGTGCCGCTGGTTCTTAAGCATGTAGGATTTGTATGCCTTTTGACTTTTTTTTATTCCACCTGCTTTATTTGATTCAAAAGACGTAATTACCGTGATAATACAAAAGGCGGCCCACTTTTTATTTAGTGCAACAATACAACAAATGCTTCCGCTAGTCTTATATCAAAACATGGTGGGAACTTAATTAGGTTCTCAGAGAAATGCTCGCGGACATAGCTGTTACAGTAGATTGACACATTTTACGTTTAATTACAAGAGGGCACATTGCATTTATGATGATTACACTTAAAAGGAACTAAAAGATAGAACTAGAACACAAATTTCAATTGATAAGAAACTTATTTATTTATTAAAATACTGCCTCCACTTGGTGTGACATTTTCATTGATCAAAATGTCCTTGAATATTGTTAATTGCGGTTTACAAAGAATGTCATTTGAAAAGAAAATGTAACAAATTATATGACTTCTTATTAAAAGTCGATATTTCATAATGTTGATTAAATTTCCAGGTCCTTTCTACCGTTTTTGATGATAAAACTAGCGATATATCAAAAGTTTATGTTACCAATTTCGATTGCAATTTTCTTCAAGTTCAACAAATATGGTGATTTTTTTGTTATTTTCTGGTTTAAAAATTGGGATTCACGCCTGACCCTGCATTATAAGCGGGTTCGCGAGTTATCAGGGCACGAGTTATCGAGGGAGTGGTGTATGTCCAGGCCATTCCAATATATAGAAAGAGCATCAAATGCCCAGGCCTTTGGATCCAGGGTTGGTGAGTCAAAGGTTGGAGTTTGGCATTCCACCTTGTCGCAAATAGGTCCACCATTAGTCCATCTCATCGGCACATATTGAGTGAAAAATGGAGATGATAAAATCATTTTGTTTATATTAATTGATTCTTCAAGGTGATCAAGGACAAGACATCCACTGACGCATTGAGCAAGCCTGGCTGGCAAAGGAATTCTCTGGTGGGTGGGTTGTCCAGTATAAACAAGGAAGCCACCATTGTACTAATTTAATGCTCAATCCTGAGGGAGACATACTCTGTTTACTTGAGTGTTAAACTCCAGATCGAGATGACCAAAATCTTGTGATGGTACAAGGTCAGAGATGTCCTTCTTCACAAGGAAACTAAGGGAGAGAGAGAGAGAGGGTAACAAGGGATATGTCTTGCTCCAAGATAAAACTCATTTACTATTTATGATATTGTAGTCTTTTTAGGTGAACTTCCTGGAAGATATGTGAGAGGAGGGGACATGAAACCATGCATTTTGCAAGTCCACACTGATTGTGTAGTCTTCCTACATGATGGCATATAAAAGCCATCTTTCAATCTTGAACCAAGGGGCACAAATGAGATGATTCAGTGTGCTTAGGTTGATGACTGGATGAAAAGTTCCACATTTGTAGCTGAGTGAACCCTGGACAAAATGTGAAAGTGATACTAAGTCCCTCAGAAACCACTTGCTGGATCCATTGGTCATCATGGCAATCTTTTCCCATTTGGCAGTGAAGGAGTGGAACCTTCCTTCTACCAGGATGTGAAAAGGATATCATGAAGATGATGTCAATTTGAGATAGGGAGGCCCTTGTGCAGAGAAATGCTGGTGAATATTGATCACCCTCTCTGTGCCCCTTTTGTCAACTTTTATTTGGGAGAACTGAGGTTTTTGACGATTGTAAATTTGGTAGCACTGCTTCCCAGTGTCCCCTGTTCTAGAGACGTCCCTGCTATCTTTTTGTTGATTGCCTTGCAAATCCCTTTGCTGTAGCAGAGACTGTGAGGGATAGAAATTTGTGTACCTAGGTGGCTTGTTTGCAGATTTCATTAACCTGATCATTAAAGAGATTAGATGATGAAGGTTGTGAGCACAGCTTGGCCTTATAATGGTCTTTAAGAAAGGTCGAGGTAGAGAGTACTGCATCTCATTCCACTAGTTGTAATTTCATAGCTGCATGTACAGCACTGGCCCAAGTATGTTGGGCAGTTCTGTTTAAGATGCAGGCCATTCTAGAAACACACTCCCATGCATGTCCTATGGGATTCAGCATGGAAGATAAACTGTGTTCCACCTGTAGAAAGACCACCATAGATTGTAGATCAACATAGAGCCCATGGCCAAAACATTGTGCATTAACTGCTGTGTGTTGTTAAAGTATGTCCAATCCATGCATACACAAAACTGCAATATTTTGGTCAACTGCTGGGTATTCAAACAGAAAATTGGTGTGTAAGACTTATAGAACCGCTCACTAAAGTTTGAGGGAAGGCATCAAACTTCTAAAATGCCTGTATGTGGATTGTGAGTCCTCTATCTGTAGAGAGCATGTTACTCGACTTGAGTGGAAGCAGTAACTGAAAAATGCATGGATTTGGTGACAATTCCTGCATCAAAGGAAGATCACTCTAACTGCTGCCCAGGTGAACTGATAACTTTGACCTATTCAGCTAAAATATTTTAGACTGGAAGGGCAGGATTTGTGAGGTAGTGGTTGTTCTCCTAAATTATTATGATCGAGTAAAGTATCTGAAGAAGAAACATTATATTGTCTGGAGTGGTATATCCACAAATGACAATACAAAATGTTTCCATAAAACATAAGTGAAAGATTTCATTCATATATATATATATATATATATATATATATATACACACACACACACACACAAACCTTTATTGTGCATGGAATCATTTCTCCATTTTGTCTCTATGTGATTAACTTCTGCATTATCACAATTATCACATTGAAAAAAAAGTTTTGAATTTTTACAATAACTTTAGGACAGCAACTTTTTACGAATTTAAATTATATATGTAATGATTGTGTATTTTGTCAAATTCATAACTGTTTTCATTTGAACATGACGAAATTTTTTATTTTCATCAATATAATATTTCTTGTGCAAATTAATACAGCAGTGAACATTGCTGGGGTGGGGTAACTGTAGAAACATGACAGAACAGTCCAACAACCTTCAGAGCCTAATGACATTAAAGAATCAGTTTTAATGAATACAAATTTACTCATAAGGAAATTTGTTTCTATTTTTGTTTTCAAATTGTGAATATCACTTAATTTTTGTTTATGATCTACACTAATCAATGTCCAATTTCTCAATCATTTTCAGACATTATTATGATTGTGATGACAGTTAAAATTACTACTTAAAATTTTATTACAATATTAAATCATGAATTTTCCTAAAATCCATTTCTTCTCTTTAACTAAACTGTGTTGAAACCATCTCTGCTATTCTACAGTGACAAGATTTTCAAATAAGCTGATTTTGTGTACATATTAGTTGGCAGATTGGTACCATTTTCATTTAGGACCAGTTATTTCAGAGCAAACACAATGTCAACATAACCATTAGTGATGACCAGTATTACTGGTAAACAAATTCACTATGGCTGCTGTAGTGCCATACTGGATGTCTGAGGGTAACTATTTTCATTTAGGATTAACTAGACCTTGGAATGAATGTACTTTTCTGGCAATCAACACATTTCTGTTTTCTGTCCAATTTGAATGAATTCTTATGAGCAACTTTCAAGAAGAAATCATGATTTTTTAAAAATTATTATAACAATGGTAGCTATATTTGATGGTGGATCTGCATCATTTATAAAAATTTTAAAGGCCTATAGTAACAGTAAGGAAACCTTCTGTAGAATATGGTAAAATTCTCTTCAGTAGAAAAAGTAGTTTAAAGCCCTATTTTTAATTAGAATCATTGTCATTTGTACAAACTTGAAAGGACTTCATGCCAGGATGCTCTCTGCCATATTTAGCTGAAATTGGTCTTGGGTTATTTTTCTTCAAATGTATTCATGTTGAAAGTATATTTTAATTTAATACCTTGTATATTAAGTACCTTGGTCAAGTTGTGGATTTAATTCAGTGTCTTGTCTCTGATAAGTTAGTTACATGAATACTTACAAGTTTTAACTGCTAGAAACTTAAGTGTTTTAAATGCAACAGGGAAAAAGCATGATACACAATAAAACATGTCTGTTAATCATCCACAGGTGTTCATCTATTATAATTTGGTAAATTTAAACATACTGTAAAATGTGTTCAGACTTTTTGTGAGATGAGATTAAGGTAAGAAGGCCAAATATGGACCAGTAGACACAAATTTTGGACATTTTGAGAATAATTTCCTTAAGATCTTTCAAAAGAATGTTTTAAAAATAACCACAAAAACATAAGAACACACCATATTAATGAACCAATGGACAATGACAGAAAACAGACGAAAGACCATCTCATAAGCTCTTCTCGTCTATGATCAGTAGAACCACAATGGATTGAGACGTGGGCTTTGACAACTGTATACCATTCATTTTCCTGCTAACACTGATATATACACTGCATTCACCTGAATAATCAAATGTTATTGTTGTTTGTGACCTAATTTGAAATAACATCTTTTTCCTCTAATATTAAAAAATATTCAAAAAAGAAAAGAAACTTAGGATAAAACTAAAAGAATGTCCTGGTGGAAACCTCATGTTGATCTAACTTTCTATTTTGGAGGAGTAACAATACGAAGATTTTCAAGATGGATGCCATATTCAATATCAGATTGACAGCATTCTATTGGTACCAACTAGATATCAGAAGAAGTCTTTTGCTGAATGCATGATGTCAATATGACCAGCTGTCTTGGAGAAGTAGTGATAACAAGACTGTCAAGATGGCCATTGTGGCAGTTATAGTATAAGTCGGATTTGCACCATTTTCATTTACAACAAAACCTGACATGATAAGATGTCTTTCAGTGTAAACCCATGCTGATATGACCATAGAGATAGAGATAACAAGATTTCAAGATGGTCACCAAAGCAGCCATAAGGAATGTAGGAACAGCACCATTAGGATCACCAAAACAAAAAGGTTGTTTAGTGAAAAAAAAAACATGTTGATACCACCATCCATTCAAGAGGATTAGCAATAACAACACTGTCAAGATAGCCATTGTGGCACCATATTAGATGTCTGAGTGGCACCACTTTTGCTTAGGACCAACAAGACAATGGGATGAAAATGTGTGTAAAGTTTTGCAATCAACATCTTCATTTAGGACTAACCAGACACCATAAAATGTCTTCTAGTGAAAACCACATGGCAATAACAAGATTTTCATGATGGACATCAGATTGGCCCCATTTTAATCTCAGACCAACTAGACATCATAGAAGTCTTTCAGTGAAATCCTCATGTTGATATGACCAACCATTCAGAAGAATAATGACACTATTTTCAAGATGGATGCTGTGGTGGCCATATTGGATATCAGATTGGCACCATTTTCATCCAGGACCAACTAGACATCATAGGAAATCTTTTGGTGAAAACCCCATGTCAATATGGCTTTTTGTTCATGAGTAGTAGCAATAAAAAGAGTTTCAAGATTGCTCTGTGGTGGACATTATGAATGTCACATGAAGAATTTTGTTTGAAAACTCAATTAAGATACGAATAGCTATTCAGGAATATTATCAATAAGATCATCGAAATGAGCACTTCAACAGCCATATTGGATGCCAGGTCAGCACTGTTTTCACAAAGAACCAACTGGATATCATAAGAAATCTTAAAGTGAAACTTCATATCAATACAACCTTCCATTCAGGAAAAGTAGCAAGATAGTAACCAAATTAGTTTTGAAGATGGCATAATTTTAATCTAGAACCACAGTCCTTTAGTTAAACCCCAATGTCAGTTTCAGGAGTAGCAATGATAAAAAGATTGAAAGATTGTCAAGGTGGTTGTTGTAGTGGCCATACTGGATGAAATGTGCTTGTCAAGTTTTGTAGCAATCCAAACATTTCTAGTTTCTGTCCCATTGGAATTAAATTCCTATGATCAGTTTGTTTTGAAGAAATCATGAATTTGTTTTATAATTATAGTATTGATGGCCATATCTGAAGGTAGATCAGCATCATTTATACAAATTTGGAAGTTCTTTCTCTGAGGATACCTTCTGAAGAATATGGTCAAATTGTCTGCAGCAGTTTTGTGAGAAGCAGTTTAAAGGTTTTCCATTTTGAATACCACTGGCTATATTTTATTACAATCATTGTCTACTGAACAAACTTAAAAGGCTTTCATGACAGGATGCTCTCTGCTAAGTTTAGTTGAAACTGGTCCTTTGTTTTTCTTCTTCAAAATATGTTTTCATGCTGAAAGTAAATTAAATATACATCATAACAGTACCTTGATCAAGTTATGGATTTAATTCATTCCTGTAATCAGGAGATCTGCCATCAGATTATTTGACTGAAAAGTTGAAAGCACTCTTGCTTCATCCTCATTTGATTCTTCTGACATTTTCTGTACAAGGTCAATGAACTCTTTATATTTAAAATGTCTCACAAAATCACGATGTGAGAACCAATGTACATGCTCAACCCAAGGGTTCATATCAGCATCCCATCCTTTAAGACCTCCATCACAGGCAAAACAGCACACTGTATCTTTGAAACCTAGCCAATTTAAAAAATAAATAAGGTATGTATGAATAGATGGCTTGTCAGAGCAGTATTGGCAATATGGTCCCAATTAAATGTTAAATTCTAAAAGAAAATCCATAATGGAGAAAAAAAACTGAAAAAAATGGTAGGCAGTGTCAGTAAAAAGAATTTAAGTGTATTTGAATTTCTTAGCTTTTTCCTTTTCACTAAGCTGCAGTTTGAAACAAAGTTTTTTCCATGCATGAACTACTTTATGTTTACTATGACATATGTAATCTGTTTCAAATATGGACTGGTCTTGCTGTTTCTTTTCTTATATATAATATATATATTTCATTGTCTACTATTTATACACTTGCAAACTACTTTTACATACCTGCTAACCAAAAGAGAGGTATAAGCATAATCTGTGCATACAAAGTGCAATCTATATTTTACATGCTGTGGATGATGGAGCTGTAAACAACAGGTTCCAGCAAGTTTGTATTGGGAACATAAATTCACTTTTGAGTGATAAAAGGTTTCGTTTTAGGGCCACTATTATTTCCCATATTTATAAATGATTTACCAGTTTATATGATATTACCATACACACTTCCAAACAAAGTCTTCATCAAATCCAGATAAAACTGACCAATGAAATTAATAATGGAACTGATCAGTGCCACTCAAATTATAAGAAAGAAAAGTAAAAACTAAGTACATATTGATGGTCACAGACAGTGATTAGCTATATTAGAAGATTTAGAGCTTAGGATTTTTGCAAACAATATGTAAATTGAAATGTACAATCAGAAAAACTATTGGGTGCATAAATTGATAATAACAGAGAACAGAACACCCATAGTGATTATATGTGTTAAGTCCATAGTTGCCAAAATATCACTGCCATGTCACATTAAAAATACTTAGCCCATGACACCAAAGTACTGTATTTCAATGCATACATTTTACCTATCATGGACAAGTATGCAACAATTTGGGTCAACTTTAGTCTATTCAACAGTCTTCACCATCTGTTTGACAATCAAGTGTGAAGATATGCAAATCATAAATGTTTATTGTTTAACAGGGTACAGGTATATACCATAATGTCAAGAAAGGTCTCTTATTCCTTTCTTTGGTAAGATTGATTAGAAACTGTGTTTCATCTGTCCGTGTTGGAATGAATGAGAAGGGGATATAAAAATTGTGCTTTTTGTGTGGTACTTTGTGATCTGTTAGGTATGCAACAGTATAGAATATGTTTTCCACATTACTTAAGGTTAGGAAAGGCTTTCAAGTATGAAAAGTGAATCCAAATACATGTATATGATGAAATATATCTAAGAGGTTTCAATATACTTTAAAGATCTGAGTATGTTTTTAATTCCTGCAGCAAAAACTGAAGCTTATCTGGTAACAGCTTGAGACATTGTAATGTGGTGTAGCAACTGCAACCCTGTCTACAGCTTTTGAACTGTTTCTGTAGAGGAATGTATAGCCATTATAGGAGTCTCTAATTTTATCAGACTTGCTCTGATAAATAAGACACTTAGCTGAGGACTTTTTGAACAGGCATGGATAAAAAATATTATGTTGGTGGGTTTTGATGAACAAGGTAGTGATCTGGGAACACTGAAGTCTGCAGTACTGGCAAGACTGATTTTTGCCACATTTAGTTCAAGATGAATAGGAATGCCAAAATGTGGAATTAAACCCGACTTCTAAGCATGCTAGGCTTAGAATCTGGACCTAAAGACAATTTCTGATGCTGGATTAGATCATACGATAGTTTGTTAGTACAGTATTGTTCATATATGATTACTATACATAGTATATATATTCATATACTCATAACTTTTCTCAGCTTTAAACATAAGGTATTCTACCCACCCCCATTTCCTAAACACTGTAGTTTTTCTTTTCAGCCTTGCAAAAAGGCTGTGATACTGAATGGACTAATCTACATCAGTTTCTAGCACAAGTACTGCAGATGACGATGAAAATAACATTCCAGTTTCAAAGAATTACTCATCCAAAGTTGTTTCCCCTTCGATGGCACATATTAAAATTCAAGCATTGAGAAGTCAAAAACTAATGCAAAGAAGTTAAGAAACAAAGAGTTTCCATTTCAATGGACAATTACGTATTTCAATTCCATGCATCAGCATCAACACTAAATCAGCTGCACTGGGATCTGAAAACCATCACTGATATTCTCTAAGCTGTAAAATAAATACTTGAATATTGGAATATTTCATTTTTATGGAGTTTATTTCTTCTGTATAACATTGGTGCTTTTATTTACTCTTGTTCAAAGCAAATTAATAACCATGTGTTTGTTTGCTGGGGGACAGGCTTGGTTTGGATTTTGCCGGTTTCTATTGATAGATTACCATAATGACTGTAAATCTTCGGACACTGTAAGTCTTGGGACACCCCAAATTATTTTCAAAAGTAATTTTTTATGACCTATAAATGTTGCAACACAAAATTAAAGCAATTTGTTCATGTACTATAAACCTTGGGACACCATCAACATTTTACATTTTTTCTCTACTAATCGATCGATGTATTTTCTTCATTGTAACGACATTTTAAAAAAGTGATCGTGGTTGTTAAGGGACTATCATGAATTATTACATGGGAATGTTATACATTGATATAATTTGCTTTTAAAGTCAATAAATGTATTTAATTTTCATCTATTTCCTTCTTATTTCTACCCGATTCAAATGGGCATAATTTGATTGATGACTAGAGTTGAGCATGAGCAGTTTGCTGTAAGCATTTACAACAGTAACCTATCCATTTTGTCTTCATTTTATTATTCTTTGTTTAAGCATTATTGCATTAGAATATTGTATCAATGCACCACTAATATGTTTTTATTTGCCTTGAAAATGTAAATACCAAACTCATTATAACTGTGCTCCCTGAATGACAAGAATGAACAACAATAACGTTTGGTTCAATACTCACATTTAGCTAGCATGTTTACATCACGGTGTCCCCGCATGTACGTTGAAGATTTTGATTTGCACTTAATGAAGTACATCCTGGGATTTTAATTATTGGTACAATTGCACTAAATTTTAATAATACCACTCAAAATACAATAATGAAGTTACAGAAATAATTGAAAATAACTGTAATATCAAAAACACTCATAGGTTTCTTTGAAGTAAACAACCTTAAATAAGTACCAGTTTACTTGCTTATGGTAATCGTACTACTCAACCGAGCAAGTTTTCATACCTTAACTGACTGACAATGATAGTCAATGGTTAGTCAGTCCAATATAATTTTGGGGGGCCAACTAATTTAGTACTGCTATTATGCAGAGCATCTCATCCTGCTCAACCCACTTTAGATTTTACAACAGTTAATTTGTGTGGATTAATGTTGTAGAACAAACGGTTTACCGGCATTGCTGCCAGACAAAAATCCTCCTTTTCACAAACCAGTTTCATGGTTCAAATAATTACCTGGTCTTCTGTGAAAAAATAAAGGACAAATCTGCCAATTATAAACAAAAGGAAATGCTGAAAAAAACCAGCTGTCCAAATTCAAAGGTGGAATGAATACCATGTTGAAAGTTATGAATTTGTGTTACGGTAAGCCAAAACACAAAACTAAAATGTATCAATGATGATGTATGCTGGTTATGTGACTTGTGTAATTAAAGATGTGTGTCATTTCATATGATTTACATCATTTTGTTGGATCACTTATATCTCTGAAAATGGTAACTCTTGAGCGCATGGGTCAAAATAAATAAAACAGCAATTGACGTCTATTTTAAATGTCATTTGGGAGAACGAGATTTGGAAAAAACTAAGAATAAAGCAAAACTGCTTCTAGTATTCTTGGGAATAAACCAGGATTACATTTTGCACAGTGTAAGTACTGTTGTGTACACTATATATAGACCAGTTGCCCGTTAAACTCTAAGCGCTTGTGAATTATTGAAGTTTTTATTGACCTTTATTTTATTTCATATTAGAAAAATCAGAAAATATGCACAAGCAAAACAATAAGTTAAACATAAAAACAATCATAGTAGTTTATTACAGTTTACTGATGCAGTAAATGAGCAAGAGCTGGTCAGTGGCGCAGTATGGCGATCTTCCCAATTTTGTCTTGACCTTTTTTTTTACATCTATAAGTGTTGGGATACCGAAAATGCTATAATTTTTTTGTCCCAAGACGTACAGTCATTATGGTACTGTAAGTTACATGATCCAGCCATGCTGAAGTTGAAGGCTTTCACTCACACCAAGCCATTAAAACCAAACATTTTATGTGGTGTATGGAAACACTTTAACTATTTAAGTGAACACTGAACCAAAGTAGTTATTTGTGTGTGAAATAAGTTGGTGACTGACCACAACAATATTGGAATGGGATTACACTAGTTTGTTCCACACAGCATCACTGGTTTTATCCTATCTGTAACTCGGTAAATTTTCAGGTCAGAGTTATTAAATGTAGCAAAAAGTTAATTTATTTTAAATACTTAGTGTGAAATGAATTTGGTACTTTTAGCTACATTTATTGATAGTGACCTGATAATTTACTGAGTTGCAGAGAGGATAAAATTGTGATGCTGTGTGGAGTGAACTATATAGTGTTGTGGTGTTGACTTGCGATGCTATTACAAATGCAGCTCCTGTAAAGGTCAGAAACTCATTCATTTCATTTTCTTACTATACAGTATTGTTTACAACATAATTTTCTCTGCTCTGTGCAAGTGATAAACCATGCATTGATGAGATTCACTGATTAGCATTTGTCCCAGTAAAATTTGGTCTTGTACCAACTTTTTGGGTCCTTGGCAGTAGTAGTGCAACCCTAGCGGAAACACTGATGAATTTTTGGAAAAACCCTATGAATATATGAACAGCCAATCAGGAGTAGTATCAATAACATGTTCAAAATGGGCACAGCACCATTTTCACTTAGAACCAACTAGATATCATAAGAAATTTTAAAGAGAAAGCTCCATATCAATACAACCATCCATTCAGGAGAAGTAAGATGGCAACCAGATTAGTTTTCAGGTTCGCACAATTTTCATCTAGGACCACAGTCTTTTCATTACATCCATTCTCATACTGATATCAACATGCTGTTCCATTCAGGTGTAGTAATGATAAAAAGATGTCTAGATGGTTGCTGTAGTGGCGATACTGAAGGTCTGTTGGTTACCATTTTTATTTAGGATTAACTAGACCTTGGAATGAATGTGCTTATCAAGTTTTGTGGCAATCCTCACATTTCTGTTTTCTGTCCAATTTGAATGAAATCTTATTATTAAGAAATCATGAATTTATTTCATAATTCTAGTAATGATGGCCATATTTAATGGTGATACAGCATCATTTTTAGAAATTTGAAAGGTCTTACTGTGAGGATACCATCTATGCAGAATATTACAGTCCAATTCTCTGCAGCATTTTTGGGAAGAAGTAGTTTATAGGTTTTTCTCTTTCTAATAACAGTGGTCATATTTGATTAGAATCATTGTAATTTGAACAATCAAAAAAAAGGTTTTCATGCAAGAATGCTCTTTTGTGAAGTTAAGCTGAAACTGGTCTTTTTTTCCCCCGCAAAATGTGTTCATGATAAAAGTAAGTTAAATATAGATCAGTACAATACCTTGATCAAGCTGTGGATACAATTCATTCCTCTGATCAGGAGCATCTGCCATTGGATTATTTGGACAAAACTTGTGATACACTGCTGCATCTTCTTCCTTGTCTGAATCTCCTGTTATTCTCTGTACAGGGTCAATGAACTCTTGATCTTTAAAATGTCTCTTAAAATCATACTGTGGGAACCAATGTGCATGCTCAACCCAAGGGTCATCATCAGGATCCCAATTTTTAAGACCGCCATCACAGGCAAAACAGCACTCTACATCATGTAAACCTAGTTGAGTTAAAAAATAAAAATGGAATCTATGTATAGTTTTTAATGGTATGTCAGCACAACAGTGGTGATATGGTGCTAATTAAATGTTATATTCTAAAAATGTAAACATCAAGAACAAAGAGGAGAAAAACAACCATAAAAAAGGGTAGTCACTGTCTATAAAAGGAATTCAGTGTATTTGACTTTCTTGGATTTTTCTTTTCACCAAATGCTCTTTAAAGTTGTACTCTGAAACAAAATTTTTAACTACTCTCACTTTGTTTAATATGTCATGTAACCAGTAACCAACCTGCCAACCCCAAATGAGGTATAAGTATTATCTAAGTGGCATAAAAGTGGAACCTGTTACAACTAAATCAACCAGTTCTTTTTACCTAGGCGGAAAACCTATATATAGTTTAGCTTAGACAGGAGTATTTGGTGATTTACCAAGTCAAAGGCCTTTTTAAATCCAAGAAGGGTATGGAATCCTCATTTCTATGATCCACTGCATCTAATATACAAAGTACACCTTTTATGCTTAGATCTGGTTCCACCAAGCTTGTATTGGAAATGTAAATTCCAAGTCGTTACTCCTTACTTCAGGGTACCACCAGTCTTCATTTTAGGGTCAGTATTATTTCTCAAATTTATAAATGATTTACCAGTATGATGCAACCAATGCTAAGTTCAATTTATTTGGCAGATGATATTACCCAACACACTTCCAATGAAAATCTTGCTTCAAATCCAGATAAAACTGACTAATGAACTTAATGATGCAACTGATTGGTACCAATCAAATAAAATTATAATTAAGGAAAATAAACACTAAAGGCATGTTGATGGGTCACAGACAGTGATTAGCTACATTGGAAGATACAGAGCTTAAGTTGTTTGTACACAATACCCCGACTGAAAATGTACGATCAAAAACACTATTGCATGTTAAAAGTGATAATAACATGGAATGGAACACCCATGCTGATTATATGTGCAAGTCCATTGTTGCCAAAATATCATGAAGTCACATTAAAAATACTTAGCTGACAACACCAAAGTACTGTATTTCAATGCATACATTTTACCTATCATGGACTTGTATGCAACAATTTTGGGCAACTGTTCTAGATCACAGCTAAACAGTCTTAATCTCCTTTATGACAATTAAATGTATAAACTATAGATGATGGAATTCTATAAGCAAGTGTAAAACTAAGAAAATCATGATTGCTGTTTAATAATAGGACACAGATTATAGGCATACATCATAATATCAAGGAAGGTCTCTCTCCTTTTAGCAAGATTTATAGGAAATTGTACCATTATATAAATATGATCATGTCAGGGAGATGCGGAGAAGAGAAGAGGGTAATAAAATATCTTTTTTAGTATGTGACACTTTGTGATCTGGAAGGTATGCAACAGTGTAGAATGTTTTCCATATTATGAGAGCAATCATGTTTCTGTAAGATTTGAGATAACAACATGTCAAATTTAATGTTTTTAAAGGCTTTTAGTGTGGAAAGTGAATCTGAAGAGATGATATTTACTTCTTGAGAGGTTTCATTACAGTCTAAAGATTTGAGTATGGCTGTAATTTCTCCAATAAAAGCTGAAGCTTTAAATGGTAAGAGCTTGAGACAGTGTAATGTGGTGTTGCAACTTCAACCTTGTATTCATCTTTTGAACTGTCTCTGTAGAGGAATGTATGGCATGACAGGATGTTCCAATTTCATTAGACTTGCTCTGAAAAATTAGAAAATTAGTTGAGGACTTTTTGAATAGCTAATAATAAAATATTATTTATTTGGGTTTTGATAACCAAGGTAGTGATCTGGGAACGCTGATATCTGCAGTAATGACAAGGCTGAGTTTTGCCAGTTTTAGTTCAGGACGAATTGGTATGCCATATGTGGAATTAAATCTGGTTTCTAAGCATACCAGGTTAGGTATTTCGACCTAAAGACAACATGGAATTAGATCCTAAAATAGTTCTGTTAGTACAATGAAGAGCCAATTTTGTTCATCTGAGAGAAACTGGTGCTTAATTTGTCTTAACATTGGTCAGGATGTGATGTTTTGAGTGCTCCCAGAGAAAGTCAAAGTCCCTGACTGTATATCGGATTGAACATTTGCAGGTAAGATTGTGCAAGCTAATCTAATCAAATGAACCAGAATCAAGTTTCGATCTTACTAAAGTCCCATATAACTGGAGTAAGACCTTTCAGGCTGTTCCCCAATTTGTGTTTGCTAAGAGTTGTATTAAATCCTGGGTTTTATTAATATTTTACCTGAGGTATTCAATATGTGGAAGGAAAGTCAATTTGCAGTAAAACAATATGTGCTAAATATTTGGTCTCATCCAAAATAATGATGGAAAGAGGAACATGATTAAAACATACCAGCACCTGTATTAGAGCCAAGGAATGAATACAGAAAACGCATTTTTAAAATTACCTGTGCATCTATTCTACCTGGACAGCAATATTCACTATCTGATCGCCATATGGGAATATCATTTGGTCATTCTCATCAAAGAAAACTAATACTGACAAAAGCTAATTACTTTTAAATGCAAACTTTGAAATTATGGTTGTAAATTAATGTGAATTCATTTATTTTTGTGAGGATGCAAAGAAAAAGTGGTCACTCAAGACAGACGATTGTTCATAATAGATCTGTACAAGAGAGAGAGTTTTCAAGATCAAAATTCAACTGAGTTTAAAAGGAAAATTACCAATTTTAATAATAATGACTTCAATTTAAAGCTCATTTGGTCCATGAGGCCTTCTACAATTACATTTGTGTGTGTGTGTGTGTGTATATATATATATATATATATATATATATATATATATATATATATATATATATATAAACAATTTTTACAAGATCAGGTGTCTATTAAAAACTAGACAACTGATCGACTGCTGCAATAAAATATGTACAAAGCTTTAAGGTGTAGTAGTGAACCTGCATAAAACTTTATTAGTGAGTACATAATATAAAAATGTTTTAAGGAGTAGTAGTACTGAATTATACAATTATTCAAATGATTGTTTCTGTAGCTGTTTGACTAAGAAGCTTTTTAAAAGCTTGGCATGAGTCAGCTGACTTTATATAGGGTGGTATGGAATTCCAAAGTTTGGCTCCAGAGAAAGCAAAAGTCTTCTTATAAAACAGAGTTTGGTTTAGGTAAATATAAATTGTTGTTTGAAATGGATCTTAGTTCTTACATATGTTCATTTTCAACAAATTTAAAGTTACATTTGAGATAATCAGGATCCAATCCATGTAAGCATTTATAGACAAGCAAACCCTTTTGAAACTGAGTTCTCTGCTGAAATGGAAACCACTTTAGGGTTTTAAAAGATTTGTTGATGGTGCATCTAAATCAGCATCAAGAATAACTCAAGTAGCTCCTTTTGAATTTTCAGTAATCTGTCTTGATTTTCTATGTCACTATTATGCCAGACAGAACAACAATATTCTAGGTGTGGCATTATATATGTATTGTAGAGTATCTTTCTCTGTTCTTCAGGAAGATAAAATTTGATTCTGTTCAAGTGATAAAGCAGTGAGTTAACCTTTTTAATGACCTTTTCAACTTGCATCTTCCAGCACAAGATATGTCTATCATCTAACTGATGTTTGGGACCCCTGTTCCTTGTTTCCGAACTTTTGGTAGCCTTGCCTCCAGCAGTGATTGGTCTGCCAGAGTGTCCTCCCCAAGAATAGGGTCATCCTACAAAAGGCACATTGCTCTGAACCCACTGTTCCCTTAGCTGCTTCTTCTTGTTTCTTTCCAAACAGCTGAGTTCCAGCCTTATGAGATTCATCAAGCTTAGTGATCTGTCCATTTAAGTTGTCACCAAAATGACAGTTTGTAACAGGGTTTGATGCAGTGCAGTTGGGCTAATTCACATCAGTTAGCTACGGCTTCATGAGCTTATGGCGTTTGACACTGAAGACAAATGTCCATGGCAAAATCCTGGACTAAAATGGTAATTCTTGTAGGTTGTTCATATGCTGCTTAAACAGTTCAATTGCTCTGAAAGTTGGGAGCAACATGTGCCCCAAGTGAGCTTGCAGCTTCTGAAATGAAATATATGGACTTGTCGCCTGTTTGTATATTGCGTTCCAGATCTCAATGCTCATTTTAGGTACCTTTAAAATGTCACAATTTCCTGGTCTGGTATACTTTTCCTGCAAAGGTTGAACCTTGGAAGGAGTTAACACAGACTGCAGGCCTTTGCTGACAACTTCAGCTAGTTTTTCATCCACATTTGGTCCCACTTTTTTCTGCTCTAACAAGAAACTTTCAACCTTTACAAAACAAATCATTATCGTAGTTCACATTAACCTCTTTTGAATCTGTGTCCGGCATAATTAGCCCTTTGACATCATCAATATCGACATCCAAGTGTGACATACCAGCAGAATCCGCAGCTGATGTGGTCAGTATTTGCATCTTACTAGCAATGCTGTGGTTTATTGTTTTTTTTGTGTCCATTGGTCAATCATGCATACATGTTTGGCATCACATCTGCATTTTGCACTCGCAGCCGACAATTCATTGCCAATTCTTTGTCTAGAGCAGCCATATTGGTGCTTTGGGTGGCAGTCACATTACTTGCGCAAGTGGAGCCAGACAAGGACATTATGTCTGGTAGTAGTTGTAATGGCCGACCTAAGCTAACCTGTCAGAGTTGGCTAACATGTACCTCACTAGGCCTAGTACCTACGGATGCAGTTACAGATGGCAAACATGCTCGTTTCCCCATCAAAACTGTAGTGGAAGATGTGCCAAAATCATATGTGATGTTTTCCTTTCAGTTACAACAGTTTCTAAGTATTTCACTCTTTTAAAGCCTATTACCTCTGGGATCTACGTTGGGTGGTTTGCATTGTCCATTGTCTTGAAACTTGCAAAATCTGGGAAATAGCCTGCAACACTTTGCCTCTGCAAAGATGCATCCCAATCTGCAAAAAATATTACTCATGAATGGCAAAAAATGATAATTTTAACACTTTTGACCAGAAAACCATAAATTATACTGTATATTTGGTGTTTTCTTCTTTAAAATTTTTCTCCCAAACTGATCACATCAATTCACTATGGTTCTGATCAGTCACGTGACCAATGTCATCTTATGGGATCAAGTGACACTTATGAGGGAAGTGAAACACTACATTAATGATGCTGTTCTAGTTAGGGGGTGGTCCAGTAAAATATGTAACAAATAAGAATCACCCAAAGAGGCAATTTAGAATTTTGTATCATTTTTATATTTATTCTTGAGTAATTTGAGTAACCTGATATATATTTTTGTCCCTGGGAACCTTGTATGTTTAAATGGAACAGCCATTATCCTGAATTATATTTTACAGAGATTAATCCTTGCACTTTCAAGTTTACAAGACTACTTTAAATGATAATGGGAAGGTTACATTTTTCCTTACAAACCCCACCCCCTCAAACTAAAAAATCAATAACATATTGGAAGCACTCAGCTCAATTTCCCATCTGATCATATTTCAATTATGTTTCACCTCATTGTGTTCATTTCATGTTACTTCACTCTTTTGCCAATAATACTACAGTACATGTACCTCTACATCTCCTTTATTTGCAGCAATCCACTATCTCAAGTGCAACTCCACAGCCAGTTGCACAGAGTTAATGTCCCTGTTGGAATTCCATAGTTAGTTGCACCTTGATTGGTATGTCCAGCTCCATAGCTAGTTGCACCATACTCTATTGTATTTCCTTAGTCTATTCTATATCTTGCATTTTCTGTATGTTTAACAAGTTAGTGCGATGTATGCAAGTTGTTCCTAGTATATGCCAAAGTTGTAAATAAGATGTATCATTGTACAGTATATATCATAGCAATAAACATGTCTCTTGGTTTGTATTGTGTAAAATAATAAACAAATAAAATTGATTTAAGCTTTTAGCCTAGGCTGATTGCAAGCTGAGACTGCCAGCTGACAGATTAATTCATTACTTCTGTACAAATATCACTGACACATTTGCAATCTTTATTTTAAGTTTTTATAATAATTTTTATAATAACTTTGATCAAAATACAATGACTAGCGTTGTAACAAACTCTGCAAATATAGCCTTTAAAAAACCTCAACTTGTTAGGCACCAAATCATCTTTCATTATGCTAAGGCAAATAATTTCTATAATTTGCTGGTATGAGCAAGCAAAAGATTGCAATTATTTTATGAATTTGATAAATTTCATTTGAATCAAGTACAAATGTTAGATTCTATTCATCACATAAGGAGAAAGATATTTATAACCCAGCATAAAAAGTAAGATGAACTCACTTTAAAATGTATTCCCATATATAAGAAACAAAGCCCCTTGAAGAAACTGATGCTCTACTGGCCAAACAGAATTTTTAGGAAATCCAAGATAAGACAGTTTCTTCTTTATAACTGCTGATTATTGAAACCATCTTTAAAATTCTTGAGCAATAGGTTAATTTTTTTTAAGATGGCTGCTATGGTGCCCAAAGGTAAGAGGGACGAACTTAGGACCAACCTGACTTCCTATGATTGGTTTGTTTCCTGGTTTTGATGACATTTTTAACATATTATTGGCTATATAATGCTGAGGAAATGGGAAACACTCAGGCAGCTGACCTGTACTGGCCTAGGAGGGTACTGAACCTGCCACCATTGGAGTATGAGATTGACGCTTTAACAAGTAAGCTATCACAGCTCTATGACATCATAAGAAGAATTTTGGTAAGAACCACATGTCGATATGACAATCAATCAGGGATGATTAGTGATAACAATCTTTTCAAGATTGTTACTGTGGAAGCCATACTGCAGTCACATTGGCATCATTTAGATATCATAAGAAGCCTTCTGGTGAAAATCATGTTAACATGACTTTCAATTCAGGAGGAGTAGCAATAACAAGATTTTAAATATGGCTGCTGAGGTGGATATATTGTATATCTAATTAGTACCATTTTGCTTTAAGACTAACTGGGACTTGGGATCAATGTATGTGTAAATGTTTCATCACAACCTTCGAAGTAGTTTAGGAATCTTGACAACAGATTTGTGCTAATGGATGCACTGAGGACACATAACAGGAAACAAGTTATCCCAAAAGATATCCTGGGCTAGGACCAGTAGAAATAAAAATGGTAAAATCTGTGATATGAGGTCTTACGACATGGTTGTATGAACATAGATAATACAGTAATGTGATGAAATATTTTATACCAAGTTCCATCAAATGTGTTTGGAAATACATCCTGTAACATAAGAATGGCCCATTAAGGCAACCAGATGTCTCATAATCACATTCATACACACATATGTTGCTTGTAATTGAACTGTCTAAGATGTTCATCCATCAAGTTTATGTGCCTAGTTTTATCACAGCAATCTTGAAAAAAAAAAAAAGACTCCCCTAAAATGAATGATACTCTATTCTCTCGGGAATTCAAAACAAACCTTTTCTTCATTTTAATTGCTGAGTGCTTAATTAGCCTTGTTATTCTTTAAAATAGAATTCATCTGAAACAACATTTGAAGTCCTAAGCACTCATTTTTATCAATAAAAACAAAAAGACTATTGAGAATACTCACTCGCCATCTGCAAATTAAAACAAAGTGACATGGTTTGTAATCTCAAGTTCACAAATCAGGGAAAGACACAAATTTTCATCTTTCTGTAATTGCTAGATTCAACAAATAGCAGAACT
The DNA here is from genome assembly GCA_016617855.1 of Megalonaias nervosa. Lineage (NCBI taxonomy): Eukaryota > Metazoa > Mollusca > Bivalvia > Unionida > Unionidae > Megalonaias > Megalonaias nervosa. The sequence continues at coordinate 27,374 of JAECUM010030893.1, forward strand.
TCTTCCCAACATTAATGTGATTGGGAATGTATTTGAATGAGAAAATTACAAACTTTTAAATTAAGCCACAAGTTACCATTTCCAATACTTTCATGTCCTTCAGCAGACTGTGCAGATTGTTGTTGTTGAGGTTGCACCTCGGTCTCTTCTTTAATTTCATACAGCCTCCAATATAAGTTGTCCCATCAGTTCTTCAGTTCCTAACCAAGAAATATTGAACAATTGTGCATTCAAGTTTGTAAAATTAGGGTAGATGATATTTTAGAACCAGTTTCACAAAAGGAACCTGATCTAGCTAACATTTAAAGAGAAAACTTGGTGTTGGGCCATTTTTATTCTGGATCTCCATTGTAGATATCTTCAATTGGCTGTATTAAGGGCAAAAGTGAATCCTAAATAAAAGAATACATATTTTTTAAAGAAGTTGTGACTCACATGTAAGCCAGTGAAAATTTGAAGTCAGGAACACCAAACCAAATTTCCACTGCACATACTGAAGAAATATATACTGATTGCAAAATCTGCATAAATCTAGAAAACCTATGAAATCAGTTTCCATCAAATAGATCTATCATGAGATCAAATCCCTGCAAAGATCATGAAAGATGGTGCCAGTATTTTCATAATTCCAATTACATGTACTTACATTATTGTATTAAGCAAGATGAACATTAATTGGCTAGAGTTAGACGTCTTTACCAAATGGGTAGTAAGGGTAGAAAGGCTCATGCAAACAATTACAGGCCTTTTGGTATGCACAGTATTGTGTCCAAGATTCTAGAATGAAGAGTTTATGTTCAACATGAAGCTTTTTAAATAAGAATAATTTTATGAACTAGGCAGGCTTTCGGGGATTGTAGTCTACTAAAACATGCTGGCGTTCAGTTTTCATACAGATTGATCAACTAAGTTTCCATCGACTTTGCATTCTTTTTTTTGGGGGGGGCACCAGACAGATGCCCCCCCCACTTATCCAAAAAAAATAAAAGTTTTTATGTGTAAGTGTTTCCCCCTCAGTGGTGTTGTAAGTGTATTTATTTTAAAACAGAATTTTGTTCCCAATTTTGTGTGGGGTATTCTTTTTGTTTTTTCCCTAATGTTATCTAAAAGATGAGTTCCCCTCTCTGGTTTAAAGCACCAGTTTGGAAAACATCATCTTTATTTTCAGTGACCTTTGCCAAAGGGTCCCTATGTCCTGCGTATGCTATCTGTGTAGTGCTATAATGTATGTATGCTATAGAAGTTTTTGTAAGGACAGCATAATAATCACATTCTTTCAGAGTTTCTCTACGATTGAAAATTTATTTATTAAAATATTAAATTTTATTTGATCATTTACCAATTTTGAATTTTGTATAAGAAACGGTGTACTAATTTTCATTTTTTTAAAAAAATAAAACCTGATGTTTTAGTGAGTGCAAACATTGTGTGTCGTTTCTTATTTTGATTGACTTAAAAAAGGGAGGTTGGTAATAAAGCTAGTCCGTAAGGTACCACATGTTTTTATTTATTTGGTAACTTGCTTTCCCTTACCAGACATAGCCTTACTCCAAGTCTACTCCTCTATTTAGAGATTCCAAATACAAAAATCCAAATGATATTACATATTTATGTAAATTTTGTTAGTCTTTTTCTGAATTTATTCTTCCTGGAATCCATGTAAATAGAGTAAGAAAATCCCCCGTGTTTATGTTTGTTTGTCCATATTCTGCACATGTCTTTTTCGGAGGCTCTTCCACCGACCTTCCCACTTCGCGTAGCGCCTTGTGGTATAGCCCGGTGGCGTTTCTGTCTCCTACTTCATCCATGTGCAGATACCCTGTCCAAATTTTAGAATTAAGAGAAAGTTTATTTTCTAATTATATTAGTATAGGATTCCAGTTTTATATTGTTGATTAGTAGGTGAAAAAAAAAAAAAAAATTCTTGAAAACATTTTTAAAAGGGATGGGTCATTTCCGTATCGTAATAATTTGTCCACATTTCCTCATAGTATCTATTATAAAGTTAGTTAATCCGAAAAAGGTTTTTTTGTCTAATTTCACGTCTAAATATAATATTCGATTTCGCTGATATTTGATGGTTTTAATTTTTGCTATTGAAGCAATAATACTGTCTCTTGTCTTTTTATTATTTTTACATTCTAACATTACATGTGTCTTTGTAAAGCTATATGCTTTACATAAAGGACACTTTGGAATTATTTTTATCATGCCTTTTCTTTTTGCTACTTCCCCAATGAGCCAAACGTCGTGAAGGTATTTAAAGATGATACTTTGAATTTTTAAAGATTTTATATTTGCCCAATTTGACCATGAAATGTCCCAATCTACCCCCCAGTTTTCCCTTTCTACTTTACATCTTTGATTTTTTGTATAAAATTCCCTTATTATTTTATATGTATTTTTATTCCCTTCCCAAATTTCTTTATTATCTCTAAATTTAAAAACCAAATCTTTTATGTATTTAAATTTTTTGCATACGGAAAACTTTTTGGATAAAGCATTGTTTGTAAAAATATCCCGTCTATTCCTGTTTATAAAACCAAACCAGTAAATATAAATAGCTTCCCACGGCATATCCGGGGAAGCTTTAATTTTTAAAAATCTGTTGATAATATTTGCTTCTTGCATCCGTTTTAGATTGGGTAAAGCTAAACCTCCTCGTTTGCTTTCCCGATATAAAGTTTCTTTCTCGATGTAATGCAATTTAAAATTCCATATATAGTTAATTATATCCTTATCTATTTTATTTAGCACTTTGTGGTGTAAGTCTAAAGATTTTAAAAGGTAATTTATGTTTGAATAAAAGTAAGTTTTTGCAACTTGTGCACGCTCAATTATACACAATGGCGTTTGTGCCCAGATTTCAATATTCTTATCTACTTTTTTTTTTAGATTTTCTAAGTTTTCTACCTCCTCATTTTTGCCAAAGAATATGCCTAAGGCTTTAACCCTCTCTTTTGTTAAGTGGGGTGGGAGCCCAGGGTGGTTCCCTCTCCAGTTTCCTATTTTCAATATTTCAGTTTTTTCATGATTAATTTTCGACCCTGAGGCTTTACTGAAATTTTCGTATTCCTTTTCCAAGTGTTTAAAGGAATTTGGGTCACTTATAAAGTTTGTGCAGTCGTCCACATGCTGGAGCATTTTGAAATCTTCTTTCAGATTTGGGACCTTAATTCCTTCTATGAGTTTATTAGTTCTTATTTTTATGCTTAGTATTTCAATTGCTATTACGTATAATAGCATTGATAGAGGACAGCCTTGTCTGACTGATCTCTGTATCTCAAATTTTGCCGTAATACCACCATTAACCTGTACTCTAGCATTTATGTCTCTGTACAGGATTTCAGTCCATTTACGGAAGTTTTCTCCAAAACCAAATTTTTCAAGTACTTGTTGTACATAGTTGTGTTCAATTCTGTCAAAAGCTTTTTCTTGGTCGAGAAGCACCATGGCGCCTCTCTGTCCTGATTCTTTTATAAATTCAATTATCGTTCTAATGTTTAAAATATTATTCTGGATATCATTTCCAGTCGCACTACACGTTTGATTTTTATTTATTATTGTGTTCATATATTTCTTTATTCTGTTAGCTAGTAATTTACTTAAAATTTTGTAATCATTATTTAGGAGAGAGATGGGCCTCCAATTTTTTAGGTCTTTTTTATCTCCCTTCCCCTTATATATTAAAATAATCAAACCTTCCCTCATCGTGTCTGTCATTTTATTATTTCTTAACAATATATTATTATATAAAGATTCCAAGATTGGCGCTAACTCACGTTGGAATTTTTTATAAAATTCCCCCATGAGTCCGTCTCTCCCTGTTGACTTCCCTTTGGCTAGGGAGTTGATAGTTTTTACGATCTCTTCTATAACAATAAAATCATCACATAAGTCTTTATGTACTGATGTAATTTTTTCACATTTAATATCTTTTAAGTATGCATTTATTTCGTCCCCGCTTATATTTTGAGTTTTATATAGATTACTATAAAAGGATTTAATTTTTCCCAAAATTTCTGATTTTTTATTTAAAATATTCCCTTTCTCATCAGTTAATGTAGTAAGATTTTTTTCCTCCCCTCTTCTAAATTCTTCCCTTTTAAATAAACCCCTGGCTTTTGTATATAACCCTGAAAATTTCCCTGCCCTAATTTCTATTCCCTTATTTTCTTGTTCCCTAATCTCTTTTAATTTATCATACAGAATACTTTGCTTTTCCTTTTCTTTTGTTTTTTTAAGTTGTAACATTATCTCTTCCTTTTCCTTTTTTCCTCAATTCACTTAATCTTTTGCTAAAATTTACAGCTATATTTTTAATTTTATTTTTAAATTTATCCCATTGAGTTAAAATATCTATTTCTTCTATTAAAAACATCCTATTTATTACAGCCTTTACTTCTTTTGTAAATTCTTCATTTTCTAAAAGTTTATTGTTAATTTTCCACGTACACTTTCCCCATTTAGTCCTTTTTTTTGTTTTAACCTTTAAATCAACTAATTTGTGATCTGATATTTTAAAATCTATAATTTTAGCATCTATATACAACTCTTTATTAAAAAAATTCCCGTAAAATTTATCGAGTCTACTTGCTAACCCGTTTTTGTATTCATAAGTAAATTCGGTTCGAAGTAAATTTAATTTCCTATATATATCCTCAAGTTTATGTTTTTTTAAAAATTCTAACATGGTTTTCCTAAATATTATATCATTGGAGGTCAAATCCCCTATTCTATCTATATTATCACTTACCCAATTAAAATCCCCTCCTATTACCAATTCTTCCATAGAATATTCACTTATATATTTATCAAATTTTTCAATAAAATCAGTTTTTTTATATTTATTGGCTGGAAAATATGTATTTATTATATTGAAACCGTTTACTTTTACATGTAGTACTCTCCCTTCTAACCCACTTTTCCCTTCTATTTTTTCCCCATTTAAATAATTTTTATTTTTTATTATAATAGCTACTCCCCTCTTTACATCATTTCCTATGTAATCACTTAATAAAACAATGGCATCTATTTTTTCTTCTGTATAAGCTATAAGGTCTTTCGCAAATCCATTATGAGTTTCCTGTATTAAAAATATATCGTAAGTGTTATAATAATTGCTCAGTTTGTCTATTTTCTCTTTGTCTATACCGTTTATATTCACTGATACTATATGGAAGTTTAGTCCCTCCATTTTTTTGCTTTCCCAGGTGGCCATTCTGTCATCTTAAAAGTTTTATATTTCAAAGAAAAGTTATCATTTATTTATTTGAAATTTTACATTTATTCTATAATTATACGTTTACTTGGGGGTCGTTAGCCCCTTCTGCTTTGTCAATGCTAGATGCTTCGTCTTTGTCACTTGTAATTTCCATATTACACATCACCATCTCTGTCTCTTGTCCTTTTTCAGTGTCTCTGTCGTTTCCCATATCCATGTCCATATCCATTTCCGTTTCTTTATCCGTGTCATTGTCAATGTCTTCGTTTGTATCGTTATTCTGTCTGTCTGAGTTGTCTGAATTGTCAGTTTCTTCCCCACTTTCTCCTTCTTTTTTCTTTTTCCCTTTCTTTTTTCCTTTTCTCTCTTCTGGTGCTGATTCTCCTGGTAACGTCTGCTCACTGCTACTGGTCGATATCGATACCGATTTGGCAATTTTTCTTTTCCTTGTTCTTGTTTTTGGCACTGGTGTGGATGTTAATGGCTTGATCCCTATCAGATCTTTAATCATTCCTGTTTCTAAAGAGTCCGCTTGAGGGGATTCTTTTCCATCTTCGTCCTCCTCAGAGAGTACATAAAATTTGTTCCTTTTTAGTAACTCCATTGCTTGCGTATTAGTTATCCCAGTGCTGTTGGGGCTTAAGTAGTTTTCCCATTCCACCACCTTGCTCAGGAGTCCCGTCTCATCCATTGTTTTGGGCTCTATTGTCAGGATCTCTGGTGCCTCATTTTCTGGGTCACTTGTCTTTTCCGCTGTTTCCTCCGGTTCAACTATTTGGGCTGTTTCTTTTGTTTTTTCCATCTCCATCTGTTTATTTGTGTTTTCTGTTTCCTGTTCTTTTCTTACTTGGTTCAGGAGTTTACTTATGTTGGCCTGAAATTCATTGTTCTCTGCTTCACTCAGATTCACATTTTGGTTATTCACCATGTTGGCATACGTTCAAGGAGCAAGTTGGTTCTTGCAGTCTTTTGGGCTGTGCCCTACTTGCTTGCATCTTGGGCATGACCGATCGTTTTCACAGCCCCTGTACCATGTTTTTACAAGAAAACCCATTACGTTGAAGTATGATAGGATTTTCTTTGCCTCTTCTCTGCGTATTGTTAGTATTCTCACTCCAGATTTTATGTCATTAAAGCCCCATATGGTTGCCACTTTGCTTTCTAGCACCTGTGTTTTCAACTTATTTTCAATTTTCTCGATCACCTCTCTATTGTGAATCTCTAGAGGGAGGCCAGAAATAAACAAATCTGTCCTCTTTCCCTCAACCTCTCTTATTACAGGTGTTGTCTCCCCAACTTTGGCTTTGAGTCCTCTCACTTCTATGTTGTCTAGTTTAATGATCTTGTTTCCATAATCCTTTGGGTACAAAATAAATTTGTTTCTCCTCCATTTTGTAGCCCAAAAATGTTGTCGACATTCACTCCTTGCGTCCTCATTGCTATTAAAATGTCTGATTGTCTTGGGCAGTTTTCAATGTCCCCAAAGTCTATCAACTGACATCCTGGTGGGTGAAAAGCTATTAGCTTATTCCCCTCTACCTTTGTTACAAAGTAATTTTGCAATTTGGTTCCAGTTTTTTTCCTCATTCCCTCCATTCCCTCAAGTTGTGCCTGAGCCATTTTGGATTAGGTGAGTAAATTTTACCTATTGTGAGTAAATTTCACCCCAAAAAAAGCAGGTCTCACACTACTACTAGTTTTGATTTTCCCAAAAAGCTCAGTTTCCCAGTTAAAGAGCTGGTCAACTAAACCTATGTCTCAAAGATTTAGAAAGACTGTATAGCAAAACAGTATAAACAAAACACAAAAATTAGCAAAATGCAAAAATAAAGAAAACACACAAAAATACAAATGTGCACAAAAAACTACTGGATTAGCAAGGGCTGTCCATAGCCTTGGCACAAAAACAAAAAATAATAAATGAAAAAAGTGTAAATAAATGTAAACTCACACTGTCAAAACTCTTCTACTTCGTCTGCTTGGTCCTCGCCATTGTGAGATTTATTTACGAATGACTTTACTTGTCCAACAGGAGTTTAACAAGCTATTCTCACTGCCGCACAATTTTCAAATGGTTATTCAAACTCGTATCCCGCTCGAAAATTCGAATCGCCGTGTTAAGCAAGCATGCTCATTCCCATCAGTTTCCGTTATGCGACAATTCATTGGGCAAGTACAAAATTTTGACCAATCAGAAAGCTCTTTACAGCGACCATCATCTGTTAAATAATAAACGGAACAAATACTTATTAGAAAGCTCGTTGCGGAATGGGACCAGATAGAGCATTATTACCAAGAAAAAAAAGTTTCTGGGACGATATTAAAAAAAGTGTCCATATCAAGGAAAATCTGATTCAGGTCAGGAGAAAAGCGAAATTCTGTTTTAAAACGTAAAACAAGAAAACTTGTTTGAGGGCAGTTAAATCCAACTGAAGTTAAACAGAAATACAGCAACAACAACAACAATTTTGAAAAAGAAATGTAACAAAGAAAGATGTGGAAAGAAGTTATTGTGCCAAAAATGAACAATAAAATTACAGCTATTAGAAACAGGAAACATAAATGTTGCTGAAAATCATTAAGATTGTACAAGAAACAAAAAGTAAATTTTATTATATCTTATTGATATTTTTTACTGAAATGTCAGTGATATTACAATCACAAAATATCACTATATTTTCAGAATTTTTGACAAATTTCAATCACAGATTCTCACTGATATTTTCAGAAATGTTGGCAGTCAGTGAAATTTCAATCACAAAATTTCACTGATATTTTCAGAAATTTTGGTAAAATCTCCTAAAATACCATAATTTTAGTGAAAAAAGGACATTTGAGTGAATGTCAAAAAATTTTCACTGTGATTTTGCTGAAATTTCAGTCACATTTTCAACTTGGACATTAAGTATCAACATATACTTGGTGGTTTATTAAGTGCATAAGAATTTGTACTACCAGATATTAATATTCTGATCATGTGTACATTTTCTCTACTCTTTTGGTCATGTCTGCCTGTTTTTAAACATCTGTGGAAATAAATTAAAGAAAACTGACATGCATGTGTTTTCTTCAAATTTATATGAGTATATATTCATCCTTCCACATCAGCTACACTGACATGTACATGTATTCTAACTCCCACCAATATTTCTATTTGAATCAGATACGGTTTAGGTTATTAATTCTTCAGAGAGTATTTTCCATGATACTATAATGAGCCTGCATTCCATAAGGAAAAGAGTGCTTATGGATTAAAGTTGCAACTTTATTCCATATGGAATTTTAACTTGCTGTGAAGTACTTATGGAATTGATATAGAATAAATTGTCTGATTCCATAAGTTTTTCAGTCCATATCTCTTCCATACGGATTCCTGAAGTATTCCATATGGAATCCATGAGAAGTTTCTGTAAGGGTAGATAGATCTTATAAATCATATTAAGGACCAGATGTCTGAAAGTTTCTATACTGGAATGATCATGCTCAATAAAAAGCTTTTTATGCAGTGAATCCTGAAATACTGTTAAATAAACTGGTAAGATTTGGAGTTACATCCATTAAATAGTTTTAATCATATCCAAGAAATAAACAAATTATCAGTTTTAATGATACAGAATCCAGATCTTCAATAATATCATGAGGTGTACCTCAAGGTAGCATTTTTGGGCATATTCTTTTGTATGTTATGTTATGTTAATGCTAGGGTAATTAGCATAACTTGATTGAAAGCCTTATTACATGCAGATGACAATGCTATCATGTTTTCACATAATTCCTGATTACATTTCAAAAAAGCTTCTGAAAGAACTACATTCCTGCAATCTTTGGCTCTCTAACAACAAACTATCATTACATTTGGGTAAGACAAAGCATGCTATTTGGCTTGAAATAAATTAAAAATTAAAAAGACCAGGAATTAAATATAACCTGCAATGGTCACATAATCAATTCTGAAAAGTGTATTCAACATTTACATCTCTATATAGATAACTTACTTTAGGGCAAATGAATAGTCAACAATATAATAAAAAAGTTAAATGCTAGGTTACACCAGGTCGACCAGACCTAACACTAACCTCTTAATGCAGTGCACCCAGCGAGGCAGCTGTTAGTATCATTTTTATAAGTCTTTGGTATGACTCAGCCGGGGTTCGAACCTGCAACTTCCTGCATTTGAGGCAAATGCTCTAACCACTAGGCCACTGGAGCAGTCTGAACATTTGTCAAGTAAATTAAATACTGATAAAATTCATTGCTTGGTGTTTTATTTGTTATTCAATACAAATCTGTTGGGATCAAACTGGTTATTTCTTTCTTTCTTTTATAATGAATGTGCATCCAGAGTGTTCTCACCATGAAAGTTGGTCAGCATATATACATTGTATAAAGCTGCTGAAATAGACAATGCATTTTCCTCCACACAGGACTGACAGTCTTGATGGTTACGCTTTGAACTTCAACTCAGGAAAAATGTGTGCTGTTCTTTTAGCATTTATACCAGGGGTCTCAGACTCAAACCACCATGAGGGCTGCATGATGGCATTTTCGATGGCCCAAGGGCCGCACCACCTTTGTTATCTCTCATGATACCGTGTGATGCTAATCAGTTTGCGGGTCACAGGATAGGGCTTGGCAGGCCGCATGTGGCCCGTGGGCCATGTGTTTGAGACCTGTGATTTATACACTTGTAACTGTACTGAATTGAAAAGTGGAAAAAAATAAATGCAGTTATTGTCTGTGAATTTACCATAGGCAAAATTCCAATCATACTGACCGACAACTACCAAGTAAAGATAATACAAAAATTATTTAAAAAAAAAAAACTTTCAATGATGTAATAATGATGGGGGTTGGTGGTATAGAGAAATCAAAGGTAGAATGATATACATGGAGGTATAGAATCAGCCAAAGTGTCTCACTCAAATACTTCAGCATCCTCTATCTGCTATCGTTACCATGAGGCAAATGTTGGAATCAAAATCCAGTGGAACATAATACGAGTTATTTGGTTTTCCATACAGAGCACTGGATTATGGAGTGAAGTATGAACTTCAGAACACAGCAGAACACATACGAGGAGTCTTGAGTGAACTGAAAACTTCCATTTGCTCACTTAACAATAAATCATCTAAGCATCGATTTTTTTCTAATAAACAATTTCCAACCATTTAACCCCTGACCCACCCAACCTCAAAAAACTCAACGGATTTACCAAGTTTGGAAGATCGACCTGTGGTGACAGTCTGAAGATGGAATCTGTATGTATTTATGTAAACTGGGAATTATGCTTGCAAAAAATACTGTTATAATGTTATTTAATTATGCATATTAATGTATTACTACTTGTTACTTGATGATCCAACCTAAAAAATTTTATTATCATTATTATTATTATTATCAACTGAATGACTTAATGAATCTACAAGATTCAAGGTACTTGTACATGATCATGGTTCCCATGCTAGTCTAAAGATAAATTCCAGGTCATTTCCTTGGTTTTTCTAGGATGAAATTAATTTTTTCAAGGATCACATATGACCATTACTGAATGGAATTTAATAACATTTTAGATTATAAAACCTGTATTTTCTAAATCTAAAGATCTATCTATTTCAAGACTCTCCAAAACATCTAAGTTAGAAAAGATGATCATGTACAAAACCACAAAATGTATCACATGAAACAAGTTTGATTATATTCCTATAAACTGGCGTGTAAAGTCATTTCAATGTACAGAATGAAAATTTTAACTTGACTTTGCTGACATGCATTATGTTGCTACATGGAAACAACATAATGAACATAAATTAGTTTTGTTTCCTTTCAAACCTTTGATTCTAAAGAATTTTATAGCAATATATATGCATGTTATACAAAGCAAACATTTCCTATCACAGTATTAAACAAAACCAATAAACGTAACAAATTAGAATCTTATCTTGTAATGAAAAAAGTTTAACCCTGAATTTATCTGCGCCAATAAAATCCCAAACAAGATATTTCATATGACCTAAACTCCTTAAGACGATTTGGTTAAAAATCCATCATTTAAAAAACATTTACAAAAGTGTTGATTTAAATTTTGACAAAAGACCTTCAAAATCATGTATTGTTCTATAAACAAGGACTGAATTTTCTGTAAAATCAACTTGTTTTCTTGTAATTTGATAAACCAGGCCCCAAACCTGTATTGATACAGGGGCTCATACAGATTTTTAAAATATAATACATGGGATGACAATTTCCCATTTCTTCTGCGTTCTATTCAAGATCTGAAACCAATGCTTCAAGCTATATGTCACTGTGTAATAGTTTTGCACCCAAGTTCAGTTCAGAGATTTGACATTTTAGACAACAAATTTGGCTTATAACGAACAGCAGTCCATTTTCTAATTGGGTTTCCTCTGAATATTCCCACTTCATTTTTCACATTTGGACATTTAAGATGAAGTGTGGGGTCAGAGCAATTGCATATCGAAAATTTGGAATTTCCCACCACCATGTGGTAGCGGCATATGGTAGTCACTTACCAGCGGGCCTAGCAAATTTAAACTTATGTTATATCAACTCAAACCTGCATGAAATTGATAGGTAAATGATTTATTTTCTCAGAAATATCAAGTATTATAATTGTTATGTCTTTAATCCACTGACAGACTAGACAAAACTACAGCGTAGATGGAACCTGACCTGGTATTCGCCATTTGCAATATCTAATCCACTGAGCATTTGGACTGACTCAACAAATATGTATATGGCAAGCACCCAAAAGATCCATACTACAACCTCTGAATATTCTGGTTAGAACTCGATAAATTTAATGGATGACCAGTTCAGTTACAACTCAATTACGTAACTGTTTCGGGCCTCAAGTGGTGGCGGAAAATTTCCCGGGTTTTTCCAGACTTTCATCAATATTTGCAAAATCCATGGACTTTTCACGGTTGGGAAAAAAATTATAATTTTTCCAGACTTTTTCCCGATTTCCCGGTAGCATGGGAACCCTGCATGATCCTTATTTCTCAAGTATAAGCTTTGAACTCATTATATGCAGGGGAAGATTAAAATATAAGAATGAAATCTAGTTTAACGCCCCACCCCTTTTATTAAAATATGTATACAAGGTAACGTTTTATACAGAATTTTGCTAAATCCATCTAAGATGACGGTATCATAGACAGATAATCTTTATCAAATTCAAGGACATACTTATACAAAACCTTTTACCACTGATATAAAAGATGATCTGATTAATAAATATTTGCTTTTCTTCTAAAGCAAAACAAACAGTAAATATTGTGCCAGTGAAAGACTTGCCTTTTTTTAATAGTATTTTTTCAATTGCCTGCTGCACCAGCTTGGGTTGGTAGCCCATGTCTAGTACACTCTGAGCTGCATCTGTCAACAGGTATTTCTGTATCTCTGTATTGCCAGAAGATGGAGTGGATGCTGCTGCCCCGGTGGCATTACCACCTGTGACTCCTGTGCTGGCTGTTACATCTTTGGAAGGTGTGGAATTAACTGTACTACTGCTGCTGGAAGCTACTGAAGGAAATTATTTTGATTCTATTAGATAATGTCAGTTAGAAAGTGATATTTGTCTTTAAATATTTTATCACATGACTACTGTTATTCTGGTTAAGATACCCACATAAGAATTTTCTATGGGTAACATGTAGAAAACACCAAATGATATCACAAATAATATCATGCAAGGCTAAGGTGACTTTAACCATGACTAAGGAGGACATCAGAGTTGGGAGGGAGAAGGTGTGCAGTAATAGTAGGTAAGTATTACATAATTAAAATTAGTTTTATCACAAAAATACATTACCTGCTATTATGCCATTACTTACCTGTGTGTGTGTGTGATTTGGATTTTTAACATAGCTTAAAAATTTTTTCAGTCATATCACTACAATGTCTGCAGTGTGGAAGTTTATAGTGATGTCTAGCACTGGGGCATCATGCCGCAAACATGTAGCATGATGTCCCACCCAGTCACATTATCCTGACATCAGGCCGACCAGTCCTAACATTAACCTCTTAATGCTGAGCACCAAGTGAGGCAGCTGTTAGTACCATTTTTATAAGTCTTTGGTATGACTCGGCCGGGGATCGAACCCACGACCTCCCGCATCCGAGGCCGATGCTCTAACCACTATGCCACCGGAGTGGTCTCCATTACTTACCTAACCCAGTGGGAGGTTAATAAGCCAAAGATAAGCTTTCAAAGTGAACTTACATGTATTATTAGGGTGCTCTAATGAAATGTGGAAAATCACTTGACAACAGACACAACTGGGCCTAAGACATAAATGCCTTCACTTTGGTGTGACACTGACTGAAGGCAGAATGGAGACGGTATTGAGAGACTGTCAGAATACAGCTTTCAAGACATCATCCAAAACAGAATAATTAAGAAAGGCCCAAGATCCAGCAATATTCCTAAACTTTTGGGCTTTGATTCTCATTAAAGATCTCAGTGAGAAATCAGTTCAATTAAAAGAGCACTCCACTTCAAGATTACGCCCATCAAAATATCGTTGTACCTTTGGGACCAAGAAAATGACAGTTCTGACCTATTATTTTTCCTCTTTCAATCTAGCCAAATAGAAAAAAAAAACCATAACTAAGCAAAGGAGTTTCTCCAGATGATCCCCAGCACATATATATGATACTTAGGGCTAGGGCTAAAATGAACCAAGATACTACTGAACTGTAAACAATCCTTTTCCACCAACAAGGCATGAATTTCATTCCATGCTGCTGATGCTAGTGAGAGAAAGAAGACTGTTTTAAAGGTATAATGCAAGAATAAAGCTTCACTCAGTGGTTCCTAATGAGTTTAAAATAATGACCAAAGAATAAGTAAAGGTTTCACCTTTTCGGCAGAAGTACAGCATACTTGATCAGTTCTGAAAAATGGGGATCCAACCCCATAGTGAACATAATACAGCTCTAAAGAGTATTTAAGAGGGATACTCTATAACCCTTAATGGTGGATACTCAGCATTCTTTTTCTTCAAAAGGAAAAAGAAAATGTGCAACAGTACTGCAGTTAAAAAGAAGGTGAACAGAATCACTTCATTTCCTATAGCATCAATTACAACTTATTCTCCACTTTATGTCATAAGCCTTGGAACATGCATTTGGCAATCTTGCTTGAAAACTGATCTTGTTAGATACATCATATGACATGCACCAAGCATGAAGGTGGTGAACTTGTGGATTGCCCAAGTAGGTCCCTCTGTGCTGTGACAGCAGGTCTCTCCTCAGTGATAATTCTCTTGCAGTGAATACCAACAGGTCAAGGATATTGCTGAAACCATGAATGTTGGGGCCACAAGTGGGTGTGTGTTGGGGCTATCAAGCTGATCCATGATGTGGAGGCCCTGATTCTGATTAGAACTTCAGGCATTATTCTGAAACATGGGATGGCATAGGTGCACAGTCAATCCCACATCTGGCTGAAGGTGCCCACTGCCAATTCCCTCTTGTCTGGGACTGAAGATACATACAGAGTGAGCTTGTTGTTCAACCTCTTTGAAGTAAATCTACCATGGCTCCCCCCCATTAAAAAAATGTTCTTGTGACTAATTGGGGCATCAACAATTTAGTGAGGATGGTTCATCAATGTCTGGACAAGCTGTCCATCAGAACAATTCTCTTGCTAGAATGTTGGAGACTCTCAAACTAATCTGCTCTGAAGCTGACCAATGGAGGAGGTTCCAGACTTCCAAGTAAAGTGAAGGGGCATGAATGCCCCCTTAACATCTGACATAAGCAATGACGGACATGTTGCCATGATAAGCATTGTCTTATAAAGTTGACATGACGTGTAGTACTAGAAAACAGCCTGCATTTCTAGATTGCTGATATGAAGAGAAGATTTTTTATGAGACCACAAGCCTGCATAAAAAACCCTGGTGTGAATCCCAACCTGAATCTGCAGTCATCTACAGGAAGGAGAGAGGTTCTAGGGTGTGAATCAAAACTCTTGCCAGAAGCTTGTCCAGATTTCAGCACCAACTCGGATGTTAATTAAATCTAGGCCCTTAAAGAACCCAAATCGACAGGCAGTTCAAGAAGTCTCCAGCTTGCTAGCAGTAAGAACTAGAGAGCCATCACATATAAAGCCTTGTAAAGTGAACTAGATCTACTGCCACATTTACAGTCCTGAGAGAGTGGTAGAGGTGAGCAAACAAAAAAGTTTTCTCAAATAGGCTTACTATGAGAGACAGTATCTGTGAGATCCTCTCAGAAGGAAGATGAACTGTCCAATACAGGTGAGGAAATCTGACCCATGTAAGCAAAATTTTAAAAGATCAAATCTAACTTCTGGTTGGGGATTGGAGCTAGATGAAAGAGTGTCTCTGAACCAAGTGACAGGTCCCACACAAAGGCAATCTGAAAGCAATGTGCATCAACCAGTTTTCTAAATACTGGATGATGTTGACCTCCAAGGATCTTAAATGAGTTGCTACTGCACTCATCACACTGGTGAAGGCTCAGGTAGTGGAAGCCAGATCAAAGTGATAAGTACAAAATTGAAAACTCTCAGGGCCTAGACAAACTGCAGGAATTTCCTGTAGAATGGTGATGTAAAGGTAGGCATTCTGAAGGTCTTTAGAGACTGCCCAGTCCCTCTGACTATATGATATTGCTGTCTGAGGCAGACATTTCCATCTTGAAATGTTCATCCTGAAGAAAGTCAATAGTCAGACAAAAATCAATATCTTGAAACTTAGCTCCTCTCCGGAAACGAGAAAGATTGGGTTTCAGATGTTTGTCACCCTTTCTACTGCACCTTTCCACATAAAAGGTGTATACCTTTTCACTTCAAGATTCCCATTTAGTCTGAAATAATGAAATGGAAGTCCTTACTGCAAGAGAAGGGTCCATGAATTGAAGCCAGTAGCCCTCTTTTTCTGCAGACAGGCCCCATACATTGTTCATTAGGCTCAAACAAGCCTCTAAAAAAAAGACCCCATCTGGCACATACCGGGATATTGGGAAGAGGGAGTCTGAATAGGATAAGATGCAACTCTCTAAGGCTCCCATCATAGGGTCTCTTCTGTGCCAAATTTGACCAGGTCCACAACTGTGGCCATCTACTGGTGTTGCTGATTGCCATAGATTTTTGGAAGACCACTGTTGGGATAAGGCTGCCAAACATCTCTGCATCAAAGAAGCTGCCCTCAAGAGGTTTTTGTTGTGCCTCAATAAAACCTCAGATGTATCCAGGGCATAATTCCTATGCAGGTGCAGACCTCTGCAGAGAGCACCTATGTCAATTGCTCTTGGACCGTTATTTCAATGACAGCCTCTAAAAGTCTCTGTAAAGTGGCCAGTGACAGATTCTTCCATCAACAGGTTGGCTGAGGCAGCTGCAAAGATGTCAGCATAGGAAGTTATGAGCCTTGGGTTCCATAGCTTCTATAGACTTGAGAGGTACAGGTCCAGGTTCCTGCTGATATCCATACCTGTGAAGCACCCTAGTCCACAGTGTGAGACTTAAGGAAACAAACATGGGAGTGAACCCTCCAACTGGTGACAGAACTCTGGGTCTGAAATGTACTGCCTGGCTGCCATTTGGCATCAGAATAGTTTCTATGGTAACTCCTTTACTATCTCTGAGTATGAGAGCAACAGTAGGTCTGTTTCTGAATGCACCCATGAGAGTTTCACCAAAATGTCCATTGACCCAAAAGGCTGAACACAGATTGAAGGGAGGGAGTTTGGTAGATCTTATACATTATATCAAAAGTCCAAACTTCCTCATCTTCCAGTACCTGATGCAATGAGTGGGAGACTCAAGGAGAGAAGGTCATGATACAACCAGATCATCTAGGAACTTTGTAGAGTCTACAAACATTAGAGCCCATCATCCTGTCTTCTCTCTCAGGGTGAGAGAGGAATATTTCTTCTAATCTCACTCTGTGGAGGAGATTTTATGATCACAGGTTCATTTTCCTGTCTCTGCTCGTATTGAGTAAATGGAATTGGATTTGGGAGTGTCAACCCAAATCCTTTTTCTAGATTGGTTTTCAAAACCCAATGCATGATCCCTGTAGGCTATGACTTTAAATCTGAACAAAGGTGTGTGTGTGTGTTTTTTTTGACCAAATCCCTATTAACGCCTGTGTTAAAAACCTGGTACCTGACCAAATAAATGAGAAATAAAATGACTGCTTCATTGCACATGGGTGCTGGTGATTTCTCTATACCAGGAACCACTGCTCATCTCCCTTGACAGAAGCTGGTGTCTTTCTACCAATGGGAAGCGTCACTGCACCAGTAGGTGCAAAGGATCCCTTCCTTACAGGAGACAAAAGCTTCCCTAAACTGGGGAATGCCACCCGACTCCTATGAATGAAGGTCATCCTGTGAAGAAAAGAAGGAAGCAGGTCCCTTGTTCCTGGCTTTATAGGAGCAGTGGCTCTTTACTCAGTCCCATTTATGCATAGTGCACATTATGATCTGGCTATATGACACAGAAAGGGCATCTATTAGTGTGAACACACATAGTGCATGTCAAGCAGGCAGGGTGAGTCTCCCAGGCAGCTTGATTATGGCTGCATTTGGCAACTCTTTGTGGCATGCAAACAGTCACAGATATGCGGTGGGTGATACTTACCCTACCACTCTTTATTATTGAGCAAAGATTAAAAAGAAGTTCTGGTCTGCCACTGAGCATACTAAAACATACACAATTAATAGATTTGATGCATGTATGGGATAAATACTCAATCGCTGGGGAGAAAATTTCAAATACAACACACGAAAGTATTATGATTGAGAGCAATTATGCAAAAACACTGTCAATGATGAAATCACTGAATGCCCAGAAACACATTATATGCACATGAAGTCCAAGGAAAAGAAGGATCATATTCTAAATAATGGAAGTAATTAAGACATCAGACTGGAATCATGTGTTATTTTTGTTCCAAGACCTCCAATTACTATTTGGAGGAGGTGATTCACCTTGGACTGTGGACGAGCACCAGGAATCATAATAGCAATGTAATAATATCAGGTAATGTATTACATCCCTTAGGCCCCGAGTGGCCGAGTGGTCTAAAGCGCTCTCCGTTACTGA
>JAECUM010030894.1:0-18729 GCA_016617855.1 Megalonaias nervosa
TCTCTGATACTGTGAAATCGCAAATTTTCTTGGTGGCTTATTATTTGTAGATGTCATTGATCAGTCCCTTAATACCTACTAATTTAATGTCCATGAATATAGATTTTATATTAGAGATTTCTATTCTAATATAGAAATCATGAATTTGTATCCATACTAAACTGTGTGTTTACTAAAGTTTTACTATTTTTCTTTGTTCTCAGGCATGCTGCTTTTGATTAGAATAATAGTTAAATCTTGTATTGCTTTAAATGTGTGGTCAGATGCTATGATTCCCTTGTTATTATTTTTTTCGATAAATGTTTTGGTAAACTCGTAATACATGATTTGTCAGAAAAAATCATTAATGCTTGTGAAAATGATGTCACATTATTTCTGCCTACTTTTACACTATATCATTTCTTGTAAGAACACATATTTCAGTTACTGTTGTCTTTTTTTTATGCCTTGTTGCAAGACTGATATAAAGTTTAAAAAAAAAAGAAATATAGAAAGTCAAACATTTTTATATCATAAATTAGAGTTTAACAAATGGATGAAAGTCAAGGAATCATTTTTTCCCAGAGTACTCGTAAAATCAATGTCATTCAGTTAACTGTATTGTCAACAGCATCATCATGATCACTGATGGCCTAGCAGTAACATTCTGCACTTTTAATCCAGTTGTCACAGGTTCTATCTCCCACTTCTAGTCTTTCATACGAGACTTATACCTATGGTCTGAGGGGCTTTCATGGCAGAGTACAAGATGCTTGTGTTGTGATACAGATCTGAGGGGCTTCCATGACAGAGTGGTACAAGATGCTTGTCATGTGATTACTTGCCTCCAATGTGTAAATGAGAATGTTGCCAGTTACTTGTGGAAGGTCAGTGGTTCTGCATAAGTGGTGTTTGGTGTCTCAAAAGTAGTTGGATTTTCTTCAGCAGTAAAACTGGCTGCCATATATAGATTCTTTTCATCTGAAAATGGTGTAAAGGCCAGAATGATCTACCGAAACCTGAGATCTCAGTCTAAATGACTTCGGCTGTTGGAGATAAACATCAAATCAACAGAGGCAACATGTGCCCACGTGTACTAAAGTGCTTGCTTTTACAGATCACTTGCACATCTCACAGAGTGAGTTTTTGTCACAGATCAACCAATTCGGGTTGGTGGTCTTTCGGGGTTCTTCCTCCACCTAATATACTGTTAACCCCCGCCAAAAAAAACCAAACCAAACCAAAGTAAATCAACCAACTAGTCAACTGTGGCAACAGCAGCAATGGTACTAGTCCATCATTTTTGCCACAGCTGTATGAGTTTATAAATTTTGACTCCAGCAATTTTTGTAGACCTTTGAATATTGTCAATTATGCCTTTCTGACAGTTACCTAAAAGTCATTATCAGTTGGTACAAATGGATTTTTCACGGTGAGCATATGAGATGGAGAAGTCTTGAGCATTCCTGTGTCACACGCTGCCGAAAAGTTTACATTTTAGCTCACTTAAAGTTTCTCTAACAATGTCCATTGTTCCAACCAGAACTGTTGTAACTTATTCAAGCTATATTCACCGTTATCTGGAGATGTCTGTAATAAATATTTGTAACAAAGTATGAGAATACATCAGTGTTTTTCAGTGATGCATTTGTACTGAGCAACAACCAGAATCAACAAACCAAGAAATGAAATTATTCACATCTCTCAGGCAGAAGTACAGTGTATAATTATAATCTGCCAAAAGATTTTTCACTCTTTAAATTTGCCAAATTTTTTTCCAACCCATACTGATTCAGTGGATATAATCACCAGAACGGACAGAAACAGACCAGAACAGATATAACCAGAAGGTTAAAATGATTTGCGTAGCTAAATTCACGTGGTTTAGTTGACTGTACATCCTTTATTGTCTTCCCTTTGATGTAATTTCTTACTGAAGCTGAGAAAATAATGTTGCACACATCAAGAAAGAGGCACACTTCTACTCATTATTGTTGTTATTATACTTCTCCATTCCAGCCTCTTCTTATGATCTTGTCCCCCCACATACTGTTTGTCATGTTTATGATATGTATCTAAATTTGTCACGTACTTTTCCTACTACTATACTAATTGTTTGTGACTATGCATATCACTGTGAAACGCAACGGGGAGACTAAATCCAAGATAGAAAACCTCTACATTTCTGGATGTATTCTGCTTGGATTCCATGTTTCTGCACAAAACTCAAGAGTTCAAGACTCGCTGTACTAATTCAGTTCCCATTATAAACCTGTGCAAACACCATGATATTAAAATTCAATAACTTAAAATTTCGAGTGCTCATGATCAAATTTGTATCAGTATAGACACATCTATGATGATAGCTTTTGTGAAAAGGAAACCATAAGAGCTGCACCATTTTCTGGATCTACACAAATTTGAAATGTGTGCTTTCAATACTAACACCAAAGAGTCAGCTGCTGATTTCAGTAACGAGTCTTCCAAACTCAGGTCTGTAAAGGGACGGAAATTATGTTAATAAAACAATTTCCCTGACGTTTTTCAGTTACAAGTAGGACAAACTCTCGAAAGATTCTTTTTACTAAAATCTTACTTTCATTATCAACCAATTACGGACAGTCAAACCATGTATACTCTATTTTATCTTCACTGATTTATAGTATGGTTCTCGTTCTTTCATATCTGTAGTAATGTGAGTCCTTCAACAGCTCTCAATGGTTGTATGCTTTTTTTGACCATGCTGACTGGACACACTGAAAGATAATGTTCAAGTAACAGAAATACCATGGGATAACCAGAGACCAATAAAATCAAATAAAATGGTTAAGTTATCTCCCCTGCAGGGGTGCTGCCAGGATTTCAGGATTTAATCTAAGTTTTGTGTGTGTGTGATCTCCAATGAGAAAGTGGTGGCGGGAGGAATAGCCATTGTTAAATATCTCCCAAACATTTAAATATCTGACATTCTTTCTTACTGTTCCACTCTGTTATGGCTCTACTGAAATCAAAATACTCAAAGAGATGTCATCTCTAGTTATATAGCGATTATTACTGTGATGTCATTGGGCATGGTCACGTGGTTATGGTGGGGTCTTGGTTGGGATGGCAGAAAGACCATAGGCTCACTCCATATTTGACAGCTAATTACGATGTTGTCAAAAGAATTAAAATTTTTCTAACAATTCAGTTGGACTTGGATCATATACTTGATTCATAGTCAATGAACAGGTTCTAAAACTGATGTGTTTATTTTGGAGCCATGTTCCTCCATTACATTCAAGATCTGAATATACCAAAGGTGAAATTAGAACAGTTGCAACCTAAATTACTATCATGGCTTCTTTAAATGTTATTTAATGTGAGACTCATAGCTTCAGTGATTTTTGGGTTAAAAAATGAATTTCTTCTCAAAAAACTCAATTTGGTGCAGATTACATTGTTATTTAGTGATACTGAGAAGTCTTGATCTGTAAAAATTGCACAAGAAATGAACATCAGATCAGGAAATTAATACCACTTGTGAAAAACTGATAGGAATCTGCAGAAATAATGATAGTATTATTTAAATGGAATATGTGGTTAAAATACGAGTGCTGGTTCTACAACTTTGCAAAATATATCTTGTACAACTATTCTGTTGTTTCTAGCAATACTCTGTAATATGGCAATAAGTTTTGCACACATGAAGTTGACCCACTTTTTATTTTAGTCCTTTGCTAATTAATAGTTTTAGATTTTACAACAAAACTAAGCACATTTTACCTTTTGACAATAATACATGATCATAAATATTTAGATTGTAAGAAAAAATAGAAGTTACAATTTTATTAAAAGTATTGATACCAGTAAAACTAAAGGAGATGGTAAAAAGAATCAGGATGAACAGATTAGTAGTGTAGTAAAGAATCCATATATCAGAATGACATCAAGTATTTTTTGATCAATTTCATCATTAGTTAATGACACTGCTTCAAAATGTTGTGTACTAGATAATAGTAATCCAATTTATAATACAAATACCAAATGATGGCTTGGAACTAAGTGCCAAAAGGTCTGCAGAAAATATCAACATCTTCAAAATATACATAGGAATAACCAAACACAAACGGGGCCCCGAGTGGCCGAGTGGTCTAAAGCGCTCTCCGTTATGGATCACTGCCATCTCACCTCTGTCTGCGTGGGTTCAAGTCTAGGATTCGGCGAATGTGGATATGTGAGAAAGCTTGCCAGTAGCTTCTCGTGGGTCAGTGGTTCTTTCCGCGGATTTCCCGGTTTCTTCCTCCACCATTAATACTGGCCACCATGTATAGCCTATCGTGTGCTGAAAAATGGCATTAAGCCCCACAACAACAACAACAACCAAATCCAAACAGGACAAATTTTATCCATCTTGCTTTGAGTTTACACATTTCAGTCAATTTCTTTTTTCTTATGTTTAATGTCATTTAATTTTTGCACATAGAGAGCATGTACTTCATTTAGTAATACATCTGCATGATATGAAAGTTAGTCTCATTATTCTTTTGTTGCCATAGTGGTTCTGCCAACTAGAGGTCTCCACACACTTAATTATGTTGTATGGGGATTCTCTGATGTTCCCTATGAGCATTAATCTGTTGATTGTTTCTGAATTTAATATGATTCTCCTCCTCTGTATGAATATTATTCTGTGCTGTGATCTCCCTTTCATTGCCTGCTGTCTGAAACGCATATGCATAACTAGCTTGAACAAGTTACTGTTCTTTATGGTTGTGCAGTTTTCAACATCTCACAGGTATGGCCCCATGGGTATTCTCTCTTGGATATCTCTGTTCCAAAAAGAAAAGTTTTCACTAACATGAATTCTGCCAAAGATTCACTTCCTTCAATCAGTGCTTTGCTGCCTCTTATGCCTGATTTTTTATCTTCTATAATGCTGTATTAGGGTTTTAAGTCCAACATTCCCCATAGTCTGCTTGTTCAGACATTGGTATCATGAATAAATATAACCAGCATCCTGTCCATCCAACATGTACATCAGACTCGCACTCAACATCAATTTTGGACTCAAAATCACACACTGGTATTTCCAGTGACATTTTCCCAATGTCCAGCAGACTGATATACATGAAATTCATTGTCATCATCGCTATCACCAGCCAGTATTTGCCAACTGAAAACATCGTCTGACGACAAACCCTGTTGTGATTCAGCCATTTTGGTTTCCTGTGTGGCCCTTATTTGAAACACGCATTTGTAAAACGTATATGATGAAAGTAAGATTAAAACTACCATAAAATGCTTGTTCAGGGCCAAATGAACCAATCAAATTTAGTTTAACAGCCATTCATGTCGAACCGAAGTATCCAGCTATTTTAACGTTTGCCTTCGTGAATCTGGATGTCGCATCAAGCGCTGTGATACTGCTAGTGGCAGCACGAGTTGTCTCAAAATGCACTTTTAAAGTTAAAAGTTGAGTAAAAATTGCATACTGCGCAAAGCACTTTTTATATCTGCGACTTTGACATAATTTGCGGAACGCGTATCACTGCTTTAAAAGTACGCGAATTCCTACAAATTAGGTGCACTCCCGTGTACTGGCATCATTTTCTGACCCAATGTTTTATTCATGTTAGACTGCTAGGAGGGGATTAGATGCGATTTTAAATATATATTCGTTTTTTTTTTCTGACAATCCCACCAGCGATTTCTCATTTTGTTAACACAACCCACAACAGAAGTGAATTTCCTAATCAACCCTCCACTGTCAGAATCAAAATAGTTTGAAACACAACCTCCTACAGAAGTTTTGTTGAAGTGCTGTTCCCGGGGGGAGGATATGTGTTTTACTGGAACAGCCCTTAGTTGATCCTATTATAAAAATCATGCCAATCTCATTTTTCAATATAGTCCCCATGATGACCTTGTCCAAAATCTTGTTATCACTTCTTCTGGATGAATGGTCATATCAACATATGGCTTTCACCAAAATACTTTTTATGATGTCTAGTTGGTCCTGAATGAAAATGGTGCTGATCTGATTTCAATATAGCTGCCATGGTAGCAGTATTGAAAATCTTGTTATCACTACTCTGCACAAAAGGAAAGTCGTATCAAAAGATGATTTTCACTAGAAGACATCTTATGGTCTAGTTGAAATGATGCCAGTATGATATCCAATATGGCCATCTTGAATGTCTTTTTTATCACTACTCCTGAAAAGGATGATCATATGAACATTGGGTTGTAAAAAGTCTTCTTCTAATACAGGGTTCCCATGCTACCCAGAAAATCTGAAAAAGTTGGGAGAAAATATAAGCTTGTTCCCGAATGGGAGCAACCATTTATTTTGCAAATATTGACCCGAGTCAGGGGAAAATGGGGAATTTTCAGCCACCACTTGATGACAGATAGAAATATATACGTTTTAATTGCACAGGTTGATGAAATAAATTTATTGAGTTCTTACTGAAATGTATGGAGGTTATAGAACTCTTTGGTTAGTCGTAATATAGTTCAAGTGCAAACATTTGGGTGCTGTCCCTAAACATAGTTGCATAGTCAGTCCAAGTACTCAGGCAATCAGATTGGTCAAACTGACTTGCTACCCCTCATCTGCTCAATATCAGTATTCTTTTCCTATGCAGAAGATAATAAGACCAGTCTGTTCCAACATGATGAAATGTACAATTTTGGTAAATGTTAGAAAAAAAATAAAGCTTTTCTTCCTCAGTTCCCGTTACAATATGTTAATGAAAATGTGATGTTACCTAGGAAAACTTTACTACGTACTTGCCACTGGGCTGAGTAGATGCAAGTTCGTACCTTGAGAATATCGGTGTGCATTTTCTCCTCTTAACAGGCCCTGAAGCTCAACATTTCTTAATGTAAAACATATATCATTTGTTCTAAGTAACATAAATACCTCCTGCTCTTCTCTGCCTGTATATTTTTTATACAGATGAATTTTTCAGTGCAATAATATATTTTATATATTTTCATGTGCTTTGTTATCCTCATGCATGTGATACATCCTTGAAACTTTCTTTGATTTTCAGAATAATTTAGTTCTTTAATTTAAGCCAAATTTCTATCACATTGTGCTGTATATATTGTACATAACAGAAAGTTGCAAGGTAGATCAGTTCCTGTAAATATTTGTATTACCTTCTCTAGATAAAGTTATTTTTGTATTATTATTATCATCATCATCATCAACATCATTATTATTATTATTATTATTTTTGTTGTTATTATTATTATGTGCTCTTTCATGATCAGGAGTTTAGAGTACATTCAGTTTAATAACTCACAAGAGCTGCTTAAGAATATTATTCTGGCTCTTTCTTTATAGTTATTATCTTACTTTTTCATCGCTGACAAATGTTAAAGTTCTGGGTTCTCGATGCAACACTAACTAGCAATTTAATTTTGTTTGTAGACTTCTCTCTCCAAGCATGGCTTCAGGAGAATGGACTCCATGTTTATCAGACTCTTTCATCCCTGGAAGTGTCTAGGCTTCTGGAGAAAATGGGCATCAGTTATCTTCTGAATGACCAGCAGTGCGATAGACAGCAAGTGCCCTTTGTTTCTCAGTCAGATGGCTGGAATTCATGTGAGTTAATAACCCTTCATTACAGAGTGAAGATTGTATGCACTATATTCAGTGATGGAATCAAATGCTTTGCTCATATGCCATCTTCATCCTGCGTTTATACATGCAAAAAAATGATCCTTTTTGATATTGCAAAATCTTAAGGGCAAAGAAACTAATTCCCAACAAAACTGTCCATTAATTTAGGTTTGAGGTGGTGGTGGGAGGCAAGATTGGCTGCAGTCTTTGTGTCTGGAGTCAGTTGCATAATAATTGTGTAGTTAATATAGATATAATAAAACTTAAAATCTTTGTAGCTTTTATAACAATTAATTTTGACATTTTTATGTAAATAATGTTGTTTCCAAATGAGAAAAGTAACCTACATAAAAAAACAGACATATTCAGAGGATATTGAAGCCTGTATGCAAAGCTGAGAAATATGACTTGCCTTTTTTCCTCAATATGGCCTACTCTGATGTATGGCCACAATTTTCATACAGACTGAACTATGAGCCCATTAATACTTGCATCATAAGGGACCATTGTAAAGTGACATGTGGTTTCAGTATGAGGTGAGAATATTATTACACATTGTACCTAGTATAGCTCAGACTTTATGCTGACATCTGAATAGGTTAGTTGATATTCATTTGGGTGAAGACTAATCTATTGTGAGCATTGTGGTCTGAAGCTGTCTCTCAGGTTCTCTCCCTTGTTTGAATGTTAAAAATTAAATAGCTTTAATTGACAAATATATATGCTAATTAAATTACCTTGCTGTTTGCTAATGCAAACTGTAACTGATCTTATTAATTCTGTCCAAAAATTGGTTTAAAAACATAAATTTACACCGACCACAACCGTTCTGAAATAAAGTCTGTATTACAAAAACTGTTCAAAGAAAATATGAAGGGTTTTCTGAACACTTAAGGTGTATGAAAGTTAGTGCAAAAGGGTGTAATTTTAAATTAGCAGACAATAGTTGTCCCTTAAATTTAGTTACTTTTGATCTTTTGAGTAAATTGTAAATAATAATAATTTAAAATATATTTGTTTAATACAAAAAGTTGTTCAGAACCAAGCCGAGTCATACCAGAGACTTATAAAAATGATACTAACAGCTGCCTTGCTAGGCGCTCAGCATTAAGAGGTTAGCGTTAGGACTGGTCGGCGTGGTGTCAGGATAATTTGACTGGGTGGGACATCATGCTACATGTTTGCGGCATTATACTCCAGTGCTAGACATCACTATAAACTGCCACAATGCGGACATCATAGTGATATGACTGAATTTTTTTTAAAGCTACATTAAAAATCCAGATCACACACCCCCAACACACACACCAACACACACACTGCCAACATACAGATACTGTTTGTAGATACAATGGTGATAAGAAATGAAGTTAAAATATAATGTTAATTTGAATAACTAGTAATTGCCTATAATTCTCTCTCTTTCATCTCTTCCCTAGCAAGAGGAAGTTGTATACTAGTTTTTGCTGTTTATCCATCTGTCCATTTGTCTGTCTGTACATAGGTAATACTTATATTGCAAGCAGGATGCATCAAAACGTTTTAGCTAAACCAGGCACATACCTTCCAACCTTTATGCCTTCATCATAAGTCTCATTGAAACGTCCCTAAAATTATGGACTTTTTTAATAATAGCAGAAAAAATACCAAAATATCATCATTGCTTTTATCTTTAGATTTTGGCATGTCATGATTTTGTCTAGATTTAGGCTTATGTATTAAACTTTGTGGAATGTGTTAGGGAACCTGACTTACTATATAGTTTACTTCAGATGCTTTAATCTTAGTAACCTACGTTGTTCATACACAACATCCAATTTTCAAGATTTGATTTTAATTTTTTATCATCCATTTGTCAGAAAATGTCATCAAAACAAAAATTGAAGATGGAGAAGGCAGTCATTCTAAAACAAAACTGAGACAGTGGGCACAAAAATATAATAAGGATTATTCAGATAATGGCCATGTTTAGATAAAATCAGGCAAGGTGATCATTACATTATGTCATGTTGACCTGAGTGAGCATTGCCCACAGTGGTCAACATGATTGTGACCACCATGTAAATTCCTAAAAACATAAAGCTTATATGCCATTAAACTCTAGCCTTAAGTCATCGACTTCTGTGTGATTTGGACGTGTAGACCGAAGTCTGTTACAGACTTGATAGTTGAGCATAATGTTGCAGTTGCTGCATCAGACCGTGCTTGTGAACTATTCAGATGCATGTGTCCCAGTTCGATATTAGCAAATTGTTATCAATGTGGTAAAACATAAATTACCAACATTATATTACAACACAAAATATTGTCCAACTCCCTTTCTTTCGCCTGACAGTCATATGTGGATGCTTATTTAGAGACTGAGCTTGAGCTTTTTATGTAACACTTTAATCATACATTTTGTGAAATCTATTAAAGGTTGCAAATGAACACATGTCAGATGTGCATCAAGATTAAATAACCACCCTCTATTACTTGCCACTAAAACACACTTGCGGCACAATCAGAGGGTTGTCACATGGGAAAACAAGTTTTGAGATTAAGGTCAATTATTTACTGGAAGAGTCACACCTCTGCTTGGCACTGAAAATTTGCACATATTCGAAGCTCAGTCAAAAGTGAGTGCTGCCTTAACAAGCACTGGCAGAAAACATGTATACAGTAAACAGGTACCCTGTGGCTGATTTATTACCCAGCGGGTAATTATGAACAGGTGGAAACCAGAGTACTCATGTACCCGTTGACAGCTTTTAAGTCCCTGGAATCAAAATTAGGTCAGGTTTGGTGCATTGATATTAAAAATATCTTTGACACATAATAACTTTCTTTCTGGGCACAGAATGTTGCCCTTTGTCATAAAAAATGTTCCAGGACTGTCTATTTCACACTCAAAACAAATTTTAATCACTATGCTAGATTTGTCTGTTCCTTTTGCCAAATATTAGTGTCACAGAATACTAATAATTGTCATGGGAGTCGGGGGAAAGACATTTTTCTTTCAAGAACAAATCCCTTCTAGTGTGTGTATTGTTAAGAACTTTATTTTCATTTAAACTCTATTACAGCCTGTCCTTATGATATAAAGTTTCCTTCCTTGCCAAGTGGTATTGCCTGTCATGTACCCAGTCTCTGTACTGGAGTCCAGTGTTGTGTGGATGTGGATTTCCTCAACCGATCCTTCAATACTTTCCTCTTCCTGGATTCCTGTAACTACAAGCTAACTGTGGGTATTGAAAAACTCAACTTTACAAAGCACTTGTTTAACTACAATTGGGGCAGACAAGATCAATTCTGGTTGTTTGGAGCAGTACGATTAGAGTAAGTATGATCTGAATTCTTTTGCAGACTTGAATGTCATATATCATAAATAAGAATACAGAGCAAAACTCAATTTCACATGCAAGTGATTTTTACCATGCTTGGCAAGTTTATGTTACTGCAAAACATGCTGTAGTATAGTTTTATTAATATATTTGTATATCTGTCAGAAAATGTACAACTTTACTCATTCTTTGTAGAGGTGAACATAAGTTTTATGAACTAGTAAAACCCATATTGATCATTGGGAAGTGAATGTGTATGTGTTAGGTTTATTAGTTCATAAAACTTTTACAAAAACCAAGATGGATAATTGTTTTATTGCACAACTGAGTGCAAAATTTCAAAAAACTTAACCAGCTATATGGTGCCACAAAAAATATGTCACTACATCATATAATAGTAACCTCTGTCATGAGAGTGGAGTATGATGATTTATTGCAAATCAGATTCTGTTGTGTCATCCAAATATGATTTCTCACAGACATTGTGTATTAACATAAAAAATGTGCAATTTACAATACTTTGAGATGCTGTGTAGTGGAACAGTATCTGTAATTTGAGCATCCTGTTTTTGCCATTTTATAAGCTCTTCTCAAGATTGACCATTATAGACTATATCAAGGTAGTAAATTTCTCCTTTGAATACATCCTCTAATCATAGTGACATTAGGAAATAAAACTCCACTACCTCTCAAATCTAGCCCTCCCAAGAAGACAAAAAGATATTCTTTTCTGTCTATATACCAGATAAACAAAGGGAAGAAACTCTTACTCCTTACTGCCTGATAACACTGCTAGGTGACTACCCATCAACAGTTAACGGTTTTAAGCACTAATAGCATAGTATCACAAAACCTAGGATAACTTTTAGAATATCTTTGTGATTTCAACCATCCATCAAGAAAGTTGGTATAAAAGTGTCTATTAATATATTTGGACTGCTCCATTGGCCTAAGTGGTTAGAATGTCCACCTTGGATGTGGTAGGTCATGGGTTCAAACACCAGCTGAATCATACCAGAGATTTATAAAAATGGTACTAGCAGTTGCCTCGCTTGGTGCTCAGCATTCAGAGGTTAATGTTAGGACTGGTCAGCCTGGTTTCAGGATAATGTGACTGGCTGCATGATGTAACATGTTTGCAGCATGATGCCTCAATGCTAGACAACAGTATAAATTGACACACTGCAGACATTGCAGTGATATAACTCAGATTGTTAAAGCTATGTTAAAAAACCAAAAACACATTAATATATTTGCTATGTGGTGCAATGAATATTTCTTTAAAATCAATATTTATATGAAATTTTTTCCCACTTGTAGATGTTTATCATGACCTTGAACTCCAAAATTGTATTGATGATTATTGTTGTTGGTTGTTTATTTGCACTTGCTGCATATATTTTTCTCTTGCTTATAGTACCAGTGTTGTTATTATGATTTGTGAACACTTTTGGGTTTTTAATTTTCCAAGTTTCTGTCATTGTTGTCATTTCAGTTAAGCAATTGTGACGAAATGCAGTAAGTGCAAGAAATTTAAGGTTGATGAAGACACAAAAGATATGTTTTGCTTATTCATCATCCTTAACTTGCTGTGTTTGTACATTATGGTCAGAAGGCATCAGGTCCACATTGTTGCAGAAACGCATCAAGAGCAAACAGAGACATGTGAAGCCTCAAACTGAATCTGATGTTTTGAGCTTTCATCCAAAACATGACATTGATTGAGGGTGTTGTGTGGGACATCATGACGGTAACCTCCTTCCCTCCCAATCAAAACTGATGTGCACAAAGCCAACTTTAAGTCAGTGCATATGGTTTATTTTTTGGATTGTGAAGACTTATATCAGCATTTTTTCCTGTTATATGTCACAGCTCTATCTGCCTACCAGTCAATGCAGCCATTGATTGAGTCATACCTAGTGACCAGACACCCAACACTTCAGCAAGCCATGCTGCATACAGGTTGATGGTTCTGTGGTATGTAGAAGCATCAGTTTTACTATCAGTCACATTCTACACAGGAAGTTATAGAACCAACAATCCAACCAACAGTGATGCATACCATCCAGCTGGCAGCTGAGTGCAATTCAAGTCATTTGTTCATATAATATCAATTGGAGAGATACAATGTCACAATTAGAGATGATTGCAATTTCCCAATTATGCCTCTGAACACAGAGGAAGTGCCTCATAAGGACAATCCCCCACAGACTGTGTAGGGAGAGCCCTGATTACTTGGAGTACTCAGATCCCACAATGGAACAGACTGAGTTTAGCTTTACAGAAGCTGTCAAAGAAATATATAATGTGTTGCTGACCACCACCAACTGCGAGTCAATCCTACAAGGCCAGGGCTTTAGGAGACTTGGATAATGTGGGCAAGTATCCTTCATTCTGTTGACTGCCACACTCAGCATAGATAAAGGAAATATCAGCCCATCTTTCGAATAAGTCATCTGGGCAGTTCTAAAGCATTCTTGTCTGAAAGCCAGCCACCAGTGACATTTTCCTCATGCTGGTATCGAACACATTCAGACATGTTTACCACTGAGCCTCCGACCTTATATATCAACATTTTGCCAGGGAATATGATGACCCCACTGTTTCACCAGGTGGATAAGAATGTTTTACATGCCACATCTAAGCTTATGTAATACTGCAGCAGCATGTTCCATGTTAGGTCTAGAATTGCTAGCCACATTTTGACTTGCCAAAACATTAGGCAGTGATCTTGCATGAATGTCAGCTAGGATTGTTAGAATCATTAACAGGGCTGAGCAGCAATCTGTGGCTAATGCCCTGACAGGTTCAGGTAACGTAGATTAAATGAGATAAAACACCTGTATTTGCTCATGATCACTCAAGTCACATCATTCCATGCTACACCCTTTAGGTGGCCATTATTATTTGGTGGTAGAATAGAAAAGATGCAAGAACTGTGTCTCTAATTTGCCTTACTACCTGCATTGGTGTTCAGGCCAAATCAGTCTCAACAACAGGTTTTTCCTTAGTAGAATTTCAAGCAGCAACAGCTCAGTAAAAAAAGGGGATAAGAAACAAGGCTTCTCTTTTCCCAAACCGCCAAACAACCATGATTGATTGATCACCACAAATTGCTGGCAAACAGCCTTCTGATTGGAGCCAGACACCTTCATTAACACCAGTATTGGGTCAAACTATTTTTCAAAAACAATGGGAAATCTAAGTTGTTTTGGAGGGGATTCAAATTTAATTTATCCAACCCCCATCCATTTTTTCATACTTTTCATGATGGATGTCATTAAGGGTGGATGTGGGGTTCAAAAACCAAACTTTCTGGGATTTTACTCCAGGATTTTTCTAATGCCCACAGTCAGTGGAAAACTTGCACAAGTCATGGGCTTAAGTTGGCTTAACATATACATTGCTGTGATGAAGTTAAAGATGGAATTGGCGCAACAATCAGGCTTTCCACAAGAATGAATGAATTTTCAGTCCATCTAGACCTAACAGATGCATATTTTCATGTCCCTAATCACCCAACTTCACACAAGTTTTTTTGGTTTGACTACCAAAGAAAAAATTACAAATTTCATGTACTTACATTTGGTTTCACCATTCATCTATGGACAACAGTTTTGTCACTTTGTTCTGGTTGACTTCAGCAGCAGCAGCTGTGGTGTATCTGGACAACATCCTCCAAAAACACACAGTAATTTCAGTTTTAGTGAAGGGCAGGTATGATCATATGTCTCTTATAGGTTATCTAGGCTTTTTTGTGAACCAGGAAAAGTCAGATCTCGAACCATCTGAGAATTTTGTCCACCTGGGCATGGGAGTTTCTTACCATTTTCAGTCTTTTCCACCTCCAGCACAAAGGTGTGGTGCAGATAATTGAATTCCTGGAGTCTGTTTCCAGCAGAAAGTGTATTTTAATGAGGGAATTTTTACAACTCCTCAGTGTGCTCAGTGCAGCAGCAGATTTCATTCCCATTTCATGCACCATTTGCAGATGGCCCAGTGACAACACATTTTCCAGTCAACTTGATAAGTGAAATATGATCCTGACCAAAGTAGTATTAAAATACATGAGTGGCACAACAAACAATAACTCATTGCAGGAATCCCTCTGGAGAAGCCCCATCCAGAAGCTACAATAGGTACGGACACTGGTTCATGTGGATGGGGACCTCACCTGTTGCCACACATCACCATGGTAAATAGTAAGTGTGTTCCAGAGGAGTTGCCTCTTCACATCAGCCTTTTGGAAATGAAGACTATAGTCAATGATTTACATTTCTGGAAGGTTCAGCTCTATAGGAAAGTAGTTCTTATAAGGCAGGGCAACTCATTGGTGGTGACCTGCCTCTTGAAACAGGGTAGGATGAAATCACCCAACCAATGCATTCTGATTTTGAAGTTTCTGTGCTAGTGGACTCAGCTAAAGATAACTATCCACATCAGACACAAGCAGGCGCAATGTCTTGCAAAGCTTGCTGTCAAGGTCAGGTGGTTCCACAGTCATAATAACACAATCAGGCTGTCACGCGAGATAGTGATGCAAGACCATATCCTTACTGTCAAGCATTACTTGAAGTGTGTGGGAAAAAAGTAGTAGCACATGACATCTCTCTCTTCCAGTGTAAGGCCAGGAAAGAGGATAAGACCTCTCAAGCCATAGCATTGTGGCTGATTTGAGTAATACACTTAGCATACTCTGAAGTCTCACAAGATTAGATACATCTCATGAAATTTTCAGTTCACAAGATTAGAACAGTTTCTGCAAGCCTTGTGTGCATATTCAGCTTCTCAAGTTTTGTTCTGAGATGTGTGGCCCAGATGACAACCAGACCCATTTGTTGTCAGCACAACCTGCTCAAGGCATGGGTTTAGAACTTTCACTTGATTCCACTTAACAGAGACATAACAGAATTAATAATAATATTCTCCACATTAATTTTGATGATGTGGAACTGAAAAATGTTACACGAGATAAACTTTAAGAGCTCAAGTTGATAGCAATATATTATGGTCAGAACATATCAGTAATGTTACCACAACAATGGCTTAGAATATTTAGTTACTATAAATAATTAAAGAATTTATAACCCTAAACCACAGGATAATGGTTTATAAAGGTTATATTCAACCTCATCTAGACTACTGCAACATCATCTGGGGTAATGCATCTAAAACAAAGTTGTTAAAAGTGGAAAGAGCCATCAGAATTATCCATGACAACAGAGTTGAGAATGTACATGAATGTGTGAAGGATTTGAAAATCATGCCAGTCTATGAAAGAATATGTTTAAGAAAGGCTAAATTTATGTATAAAGTTTACAATGGTTCTATGATCAACTATAAATGATATGTTCAGTAAAAGGACAAATAATGTCAATACAGTTTCTAGTTTATCAATTCAATGCTCTATGTCATTCATTAACTTTCTTCTTCCTAAGCCTAAAATGAAATTGTATAGAAATAGTCTGGCTTTTGCAGGTCCAATCATTTGGAACTGTCTACCTTAAGATGTTAAAGAAGCATCATCAGTGCCTTCATTTCATTATAGATGTTTGAAATGGATGCAATCTAGATAATGTCTTTAACCAGTTATGGCCAGCTTTATGTTATATTTGTGTATGTATATATTATATAAAATGCCGGGGGGGTGAGGTCAGTGAAAAAGTTTTCAGAGGTGCATGTTGGTGTACATAATGCTCTGTGTGCTGAATACATACTTAGATGCTCCTGTATACACCAGTCCATTATACCTTTTTTTGTATGATGTTTGTTTCTCAGCTGTATTTTATATATTTGCCTGTCCATATGTAGATTATTGATGGCTGCAAGGGAGATTAGTTTTTGTACCAATTGTGTCACCCTCATAAAATAAAGACTTGTTGAGAGATATCATTGATTAGCTGGAATGTGATGTGGAGTCCAGTGTCACAAATATCCTTCATTATCAGACTCAAAATTACTTTTAGTTGTGGGTTTGAGGGTTGCATTTAGAAAAGAATCATTGAAATTTCATACTAAAAGTTGTCTTAGTGTTGTTTACTTTAAATAATTATGATAAAGGTCAGAAACACATACTTGTGTAGAGTTTGAAAAGGCATTACAAAGGTCTGAATACATATACAGTTTCAAATCATTCAAGCTATATCATAGATTAAATCTACTTTTCAGTATTCAAAAGTATGCATACACTGAAGAGTAAAATTTATGCAAGCTGAGTTTAAGTTCCAATTCACTTGCCCTACAAAGCAAGTGGCTAGATTAAAGTTTGCCAAGCCCTGTTATTCATCATAGTTACCCAGTAATGTTCTTGCAAAGTAACGATTTTCACTGAGCATTGGGTTATCTTATTCTTAGTTGTTGAATAAATTGTAAATTATTACCTGTACAGTATATATTTGACTAGTGTGATATTTATCCTTGTCCCGCTAAACCACAGCTGAGCAGGGGCAATGGGATATAAATGTTAGAATTCATTGTATAGACCATGTGCTCTTTGCTTGAATTTCCACAGTATTAAACTGTTGGGTTTTTCTGGTGACTTTATCACATTAGAATAATATAAGAGGAAAATAATAATTTAGTGTCATGTTGAATAATATGAAGGTATTCAGAAATATAAAAAAGAAAAATTAATTTCTTGTCTCAATATCCCTTGTCATTTTGGTTGCAAATTAGATTTGTGACACCAGAGAAATTGTATTATTAGCAGTGTCCATATATATCTTTTTGTAATCCAAATGGCTACATAAAGTGCATCCACATTTTTTGGAATAGATATAAAGAAATATTTCGCAAGTGAATCCACATTTGACAATACAAAATCTTTCCACTTCACATGTGAAATATTTCTTTATATCTACTCAAAAAATGTAAATTTTTCTTTCTTTAAGGCAAACACTTTTGATTTGCATGGATTTGTTTCTCCATTCTATGTCATTGTGATTGACAGCTGTATTACTACATCAATAAGTAGAGGTTCTGAAATTTAAAATAATCTCAGGATGCATGACAAATTTAAATTGTGCATATGATGCTTCAGATTGCATATTGTCAAATTAATGATTTTTTTATTTACAAAAATGAAGAGATATTTATTTTTGTTCACACATTTCCTGCATATTTTGATACAATGAACATTACAGTGGTGGGGGTATTGTAGAAACAAGACAGATCAGTCCAACAGATTTCAGAGTGTAACATAATTAAACATTAGATTTTAAGAGTTTACTTGTGTGGGTTTTGCTTTATGCTTTAGTTTATTTTTGCTTTCATATGTGAACATTTGTGTGTTAACAAGTTTGCAGTCTATTTTGGTAATGACACCACCTGATTAATTTCATAAATGTATACTAGAGTGGGAACAGTCTTGACACAGTTTAGAATCTCTTCATCCTGATGGCAAGAGAGAGAGAGGAAAGGAGGGGGAAAGAGAAGAACATAAAAAAAAGAAAAAGTGAAATCAGACTTAATATGGAAATACAAATCTGCATAATGTACATAAGGGAAGATATGCTTCCTGAATAGAAAAAAATACTGTATATACTCACTTATAAGATGAGTCCGACTGCAAACTGCACAGACCCAGATCTGCTATCACATGATATGCTGGCAAATCTGGGTGTCTGCAGTTTATTAGCAGTAATCAGTAGAACAAACACCATAGACCATGATCTACTGGTGCATTAGACTTTGTCAGATCAGGATCTTTGTTGTTTGTGGTTTGATTTGACTTATAGATGAGGATATATGTTAGTTCCAAAAGTGATATTGCCACTATGTTGATAAAAGTGGTATTGCCACTGTGGCAATATC
>JAECUM010030895.1:0-38608 GCA_016617855.1 Megalonaias nervosa
CTTTAGTAGGGTTTAATTATTGTTACACGTCATCGTCATCTCTATGTGTACAAGCTATTTAGCAGCTATACAATAAGTCATCACAGATACTCTTGTGTAGGCGTATGGATGAAAACTCTGTCATGTCCGCGTATATGCGCAAACATTTAACGGTTAATAAACATTCTGGTCATAAACTATAGTAACTTAAGGCTGAATCAGTTCCAAAATTTGTATTTGTATACAATCGGAAATGGGCAATGCTTTAATATTGAATTTTTAAGCAAGGAGTTGAATAATCGCCAAGGCTCGTGGAAGCTAGAAATTACTTTGCTAGTTCCAAAATTTCAATATTACATCCTTACCAATTTGAGATTTTGTTTATGATATAGCAATTTTGTTTAGAGCAGAAAAAAGGACAAGTGATTTTCGACATTTCATTTAATTCTAGTTCAGACGATGCACCTTTCAATTTCAGCGCATAAAATAATAGTTCCAAACATCCCCTGAACCAATATTGCACAGTTCGATATTGATAAAATTTAGAAGTAAAATTTTCTTTGCAAGGTACAATTCAAAGAACAAATGCCATTCCAATCATGGAAAATATGACAGGGACGACAACAATTTTCAATACTGGATCTCCGAAAGTAATTTCTGTGTGATACATCAATATGGCTCTCATTAAATTCATATTCCCATATGAAAAGCTTTCTGTGACCGGATATTTGCACTACTTGATGTGGAAGAATTCTATGCTTAGATAGCTTTTGAAAGACTAGCATTTGTCGACATCCTCTAATTAAGAGAATTTCGTTTATTCACTCTAAGAGGCTGGCATTGCAAACATGATTGTTATGTAGATTTCATACAATATTGATACCGCGTGGTAGCAATAATGTAAAGGTTAACAATCCACATAGGCGGTCATGCATTTCTTTGCATGACTCGACATGTTCCGACAGATAGATAGATTGTCTCGATTCTTCCACATTTACCATTTAACTGTGCGAACATCTGACTCAAGTTCGAGTTTTAGTTCGGCATTCGGAGAATTCTATGTCGGATGAATGAGCCACATTCCAAACTACGTAACGACTAATGTGCGTTTTTTTGTGATACTTCCACGGTTGTTTATTTTTCTTAAGTGTCCATTCTGCGACCGATTTGAAAGATGGACATCAACAGTAGAACTAAATTGGCACCAGAAGGCGGGACAATAAAAGTTCCTATGATTTTTTAGTTAGTAATGAGAATATTGCTCAAGGATTTCATGGGCTTTAATGCACCAATCAAATTTAAAGGATGTCATGGGCTTATTTTCACCAATCAAATTCAAAGAATTTCATGGGTTTATTTGCACCAATCAAATTCAAAGGATTTCATGGGCTTATTTGCATCAATCAAATGCACAAAGTGATAGTTTAATGTGTTTATTTATCAAACATAACAAACCGTACACATTGTATGTAAAGTGTACTAACTCTGAGAGAAGTATCCCATTTTAGTATTCTATTTTTCAAGCGTAACTTTCTTCAATATTGAAAGTCAAGAATTTTTATAAGTAAAAGATCTCGTTGAGTCTCAAAGAGCTTCAAGTTTTCAGGAGTGGAAAATATATTCCTCATTAATGCAGGGAAGAAGGACAGTATTTATACATTCTGATTTTTATTGAAATGGATTCGTAGATGGACACATCGCCCTCTTCCCCAGCCCTAATAATGAGCGCCAAGAAACCGGAACGTTTCCAAGGGTACGTTTTCTTCACATGCAGATGTAATAATAATAATAATAATGATAATAATAATAATAATAATAATAATAATAATAATAATAATAATAATAATGTGAACTTTGTACAAAGCCTAATCTTTAGAAGTACTAAATGCTTTACAATATTAGCTAACAATTAAAAACAGATTCAACTACAAGATTACAAGAACAAACACCATAAAATTACAAAATGAAACGATGATGTTAGGTTTGCTTGGATGTCATGTATTAGTTAGGTTATATTTATCATACGGATATTTCTCTTAGTAGCAAACAGAAATGGAGGTTAGGGACTGATACGTTGAGATGGTATATGACGCAGAGCTGATCTGATGCAAGTTTGTGGGACACCAGTGTAGACCGTAGAATATTATCATCAGCTCTATGAATAATCCAGCCTAAAATATGGCCATGTTTATTGGTGTGCTGGCTAACTGACTGTTTGAGGTCGAAAATGTGAATAGACTCTAGGATTTTGTATATGTATTGCTTTTCAGGACAATGTGAACATTGAAATGTTCAGGAATAATCAGGTTGCTACGTATCAAATTTCCATACTCCGGGAGGTTAGTAAACTGCTCAAAAAGAGAGATTCAGTCAGCTTGTTTTGTCGACTATAGCATTCGAACACCTTTCGTCCACCTCCACCGTGATCCTATCTCAAAGACGAAAAGCACCAAGGATACAAAAAGCATACAAAACCTAGCCTATTCGTTCACCGATTTACAACTTCCAACCCGACTGTCGCCAAGGGGGCCTCAACATCGTCTACCATTGCCGTTTTAACGCAAACGGGAGCTCCCGATGTAAACAAGCAGACAGACTGCTCGCTCTCCTTGTCTAGTGTCTATTTCAGAAAAAAAAATGCGTCCAGTATTTGCAATGTCTAGTTATAATATTTTAAAAAACGAACAGAACACATAAATAGGATGAAACTCTTGAATACACGTATTCAAAGAGATATAACTCCAAAATTTACGGATTGTTGAGATTATCAAAGACGATTGAAAAGATAGACTAGCCAAAGCAAATATGGCGACCGTGTTGTTAAAGAAACTCCCGTTTGAATCGAAACGCCAACAAGTCGACAGTGTTTGAGCAGCAGGGAGGGTGAACCCTACAAATTGGATTCGAGCAAACATATCTAAAACAAAGATTTCACACGAAAAAAATTTTAAAAAAACCCGTCAATAACGTCAAACTGAAACCTCTAACTTTCCGTTATCATCAGTGATGAGAAAATCACCGGGTTAGTTCGCGCTGTTACTTCGGCGTTGACATTCGTGTTTATAAAGTTTTGTGAGTGTTGGTTTATGTAATCGTGCGCGTCATTTT
The DNA here is from genome assembly GCA_016617855.1 of Megalonaias nervosa. Lineage (NCBI taxonomy): Eukaryota > Metazoa > Mollusca > Bivalvia > Unionida > Unionidae > Megalonaias > Megalonaias nervosa. The sequence goes on from JAECUM010030895.1 coordinate 3,088, forward strand.
TGTTAGCTCACCCTCCCTGCCGCTGTGGCTTTTATCCAAATATTGTATCAAGTCCGTTACGATATCTTGACCTCGGATCATGTAAATTTATTGTTATAAAACCAAACGGAGTAGCTTGTGCTTTTGAAAAAAAGTGTTTGAATTTAATCATATCAATGTCCCCTGAACACCAAGTATAATAAATATTTTGCAGCGTATGATTATCAACTCCGTTAAACACAACTGAAATATTGCAATTATCCCTGATCACTTTTGGAATTTGTGTATAACGCTGTGTAACATAAATCACGTCGGTATTTTTATGTCTACCTTGAGAAAATATCCTAGCTGGATTTGATTGTTTGTCCAGCAGGACATCATCGTATACTACTAAATTATTAATACTTCCATCAAGGTCATCTACAGATGGCGCTTCATCAATAACGGTGATAAAATCAATAACGTCACTGTCTTCATTCAGCAACTTTGCATTTTCATTAAAATTTTTAAGTACTTCATAGCGTCGCTGATCATCCACGGATGGAGCTACTAAATACAATTCATCCCACTTCAGCCATCTCATTATCAGATTAAGCAATAATTGTGTTTTGCCTGATCCAGATGGACCTATAATTATCATTCTGATAGAATTCGGTAGCGCTGGGTGATGCTTGACTGGCTCTTGTTTTCGTGTCGCAGAAAAGTCAATTATATCATATAATAAATAATATGAATTTATATTGTGTTCGATGCAGGGCAGCCACGTCCACCACTGGATTAACAACAATAAGAACAAAAAATAAAAAGCGTGCACTGACAGGTAAATGTGAAAAGTGTGGCACAAAAAAATATAAATTTATTTCAAACACAGCGACAGGAGGTGATATTGCTGCTTCGTTGGGAAAATTACCAGGATTACCGTGGGCGAAATATCCCGGGGAAAAACACTTACCCGGTTATAATTATTGTGGGCCTGGGACTTGTTTAGATATTCGTCTTGACGATCAAGATCAACCGCGACCTGGAGAATATCCCGTAAACAAGATTGATCAAGCGTGTTACGTTCATGATATTACTTATCGAAGTAAAGATTTACAACAGCGACATCTCGCCGATATCAAATTAATTCATGCCATAAATAATATAAAAGATAAATCGTTTCGAGAAAAATTAGCTGCTTTTCTGGTAAAAGCTGGTATGAAAGGTAAAATTATGTTAGGGGCTGGGTAATTAATTATATGATTATTATAATGGAGTCCATTTATTATTCCCCGAGAGGATATTGGAAGGGCAAAGCGGCGATTAGTAAACTTGCTGAAGCTGCAAAGGTTTCACGTGCTGTTGCTGCAGCGTGGTTAGCACGACAAGCAATATGGCAAATTTATCTACCACCACCTAAAAAAATTCAGTATGCACATTTTGATGTCAGCGTTTCCAATGAAGTTCATCAAGCAGATATTTTGTTTTTACCACATGATACCATTAAAACACGTGGACGTAAATCACGCACATACAAATACGCGCTAACTGTCGTTGACGTTGCAAGTAGATATAAAGAAGCAGAACCACTGTCAGCAAAGACAGCAAATGAAGTTGCATCTGCGTTTGAACGAATTTATCAACGTGGTGGTCTACGATGGCCACGGTTGCTACAGGTTTATCCTGGCAAAGAATTTCTTGGTGCAGTATCATCGTTGATGAAAAAACATAACGTGAAAATTAGACGAGGACACACCGAAATTCATCCTGATCAGGCAATCGTTGAAAGATTTAATCGAACACTTGCTGAGCGGTTATTTGGATACCAGTATGCGAAGGAAATAATTTATACAGATACAAGATCTCGCGAATGGGTTGTAATTGTAAGATATTTATATGAACCTGGTGAACTTGAAGGTGGTAAAAAAAAGAGCAACTGATCCTATCTGGAGTGTGACTACACATAAAATTTCTAGCATTGGTAAGATCCACAGGTAGACCTGCAATCTACAGACTAGATTCGACGGCTCCTCAACGTGGATTTGTATGTGAACAATTACAAATAATTCCTAAAGACACACAATTACCACCGCATTCACTTTTGTAAATTGGAACCCCGACGTCGATTACATTCAAGACAGGTCAGCGTCACATTTTCACGTGTATGACCAAGATCACTATTAATTCTATCCACGGTAAATTGTTTTGGATTATTACTCGAATATTCCCATAGCATATTACAGTTACAAATTACACAATGATTATTCTGTCGTTGTTTAAGTGTTATAACTAATTCAGTATCAATATTAAAATCACGATTATTTTTTTTTGTCACATTGCTTATAACCAAATAGTTTTTCTCTTATTACGCTAATAACTTCGGTGTCACTAACAGTTTGATTATTATTTACAATAACCCTGTGTAGTTGAGATATTCTTCTGACTCGAGATACTGCGAGATAAACTAAATTTGACCATTCGATTCTGTCATCGACAATCCAGATATTTGTATCAGTAATAGTTAGTCCTTGTGACAAGTGTATCGTTATAACATATCCTAGCTTCCACGATGAGTTATTCATACTCAACGCGCTCTCAACAACATCAACATCAACTAAAACAATATCATTTAATACGAGATTTTGTTTTTCATTTGTTCCTGGAATATCAACTTCAATATTCTGTCGTCGAGTATCTGCTGGGCGATAACATAACGGTACAGGTAACGTTGGAAATCTTTCTTTGTGTAACAGAAATAATTTCTCTTGCAATTCATCACGAACTATTTTTCTACTCGCAGCTATCAAATCATTTGGTGTCCATAGATTCCAAAAATCGTTCACAGGGGTTTCCAGAATTATTTCACGCATTATCTCACATTGTATTTTATCTGGCTGTAGTCTGATTAAGCTTTTAAATTCTTTCAGAGGTTCACCACTAGCTCTATGATCATCATTTATTTACTCATAATAATAGACAAATGATTTTAACCACGCATGTGGAGACTGACCGACGAGAGGTGGTGGTTGTCCATGATCGCCGCACATAATTATCGCAGTATTTTTTGTCAATAACCAATCAAGAAATATTTTTAGTGTTTCCAACGACACAGTACAAATTTCATCCCAGATGATGATCTTGGGAATATATTTCTCACCCATTCGCTCAGGTATCCACGTATCTCCACACCATCTGAAGAAACTATGCCGAAACAATTCAATCGCACGTGTTGTTTTACCAGAACCTCCAGGTCCATTGAGATAAATGGTTTTATGTCTAGCCACGGGATCGAATACAGATGGTGATGTTGATACTGGTATTTGATTGTCATTACCGTAGTATATTTCTTTGATATCAACAGCTGCTGTTTCAGAATAATCGAGTATACTTTCTTGTTTTATTCGCCATGATCCCCATTCGCCGCTACCGAGTAACGGTTTTACCAAATCTAAATATTTTTTATCTACATAAAATGAATCCGTAGCAACTCTGACGGAGTAACAAGGAAATCTATTTATCATCGATAATAAATTTATAGAAACGTAAGCGAGCATAGAAGATCTTAAATGAGTAAATTGCGGTGACTCACCATCAATATAACTCACTACTGTACCTAGTTTGGTTCCGTCTGACAAATAAGCATTGCTTCTGCTTATAAATGTTCCTTTGTTCGTTGTATCAGTAATTATAAAATCTAATTCAGCATCATCCATGATTAATCTTGTACAATGTCGTTTATGATCATACGAACCACCTTGAGTAAATTTACCGATTATTTTGCTACCGAGATCTTTTGCAACTTTATTTTCATAATCAATTTTATTCCAGTCTTCATCTGTCGGTAAATGTTTCTTTTGTTGTGGTAGCCAAACTTGTTTCTGCGAATGATATGATATAATAGCTTCACTCACACTCAACGATATTAAAATTCCAGCATCAAGCATGTATCGTAATAACACCGTTGGAACCCAACATTTTTCTGAGAAATGTCTACCAAACCACGCATAAACGATCGGATGAAGATTATTACGAAACTTAAATGATTTTACACAAGCAAATCCAGTTAAATCAAAATCAGGTAATAGTCCATTTATCGCAACTCTTGTCATTTCGTGTGTGGGATGGCCGAATCTATCAAACTATTTAGAACATTCTCCGTATCCAAGAAAACTTCCAGGATAACACGCAACCATATCAACGGATATAACTTTACGATGATCGTATTTGGTATTCCATAATCCGCCATGCCCATATTCGACACAACTACGTTGAACATCTTCGAGGAATTCTGATCGTGTCGGCGACCATGAATTTTTCTTCTGAGCAAAGTGAGCAGCAAGTGATGGAACTGTAAAACAATTATTCAGTAATTCTTCAACTTCAGAATTAAATTCACGCCAAAGGCGTTGTGCAAGATTCTTCGTTTCTTCATGGAGAGATTCTCTACGGTAAATATCTCCGTTAGGTTTTACAAATTGATCGTAATATGCGGATTCTGAACTTTGAAATAACCAAACAGATACAGGATCGTTCTTGCTAATATCGGCGATAGCATCAAATATATAATCGCTATAAAATTTAACTGTCCTATCTCGTGGAAATATTGTTACAGCATCGGTCCATGCATGTGCATTATGATCTATGATTGTTATTGGAGCTCCATTTTTTGTATATTTCTGTTTGTACAAAATTTCTCCGGTTAGTGTTTTTACTGTTATTGGAAATCTTAATTTCTTTTCTAGCTTAGCAACGTCGCTGATAGATGCTCCGGTATCTCTAACTGTTTCTGCCCACTCGTTTATTTTTGTACGTCTTATATCTGTTAAACCGTTTCCGCGTATTGCTTTTGAGAAATGTTCCATGACACGTTCAGCTACACAATTTATTCTTGAAATTTTCATTGGTTTGAGATCCCCAACGCTGGGTTTATTATTTAGCGGCTATACTGCATATATAACTGCCGTGACAGGATATGTTCGTTCATAACATGGTTTATCAATACCGGTTAGCACACCTGGCTTGGATTGTTTATTTAATGTAACAGTATTATTTCCAGTATGAAGCCGTACAGGTTCACGTTTATCACGAATAATCCAAGTATCATCATCTGTCTGCACAATAAATTTTACAAGAATAATATATCGCTGATTGTCGAGGTAGTTAAGAATATTTTTACCTCATTCGTCGCTCATTCTAGGTCAACAACAACACCGCTAGTGTCGTTCATAATCCTGAATGTCGACCAAGTATGAGCCGCACCATCGTTGCGAAATTCTTTTTTATCTTCACGGATACGATCGGTTATATCACTATTTATCAGAGCCAGATCTTGCATTGAAAAATTAAATTTAGATTTTGGTAATTTGTCAAGATCAAATCTTGCGGTGGAAGGTTCAATTGTGGATAATCTCTCAAATTCCTCCATACTATATTTAAGACAAATATATATGTTTAATTAAATTTTAATTATATATATAATGATTCAAACAAACAACCGATGCCGATGGCTTATGATTGGATTTTAAACTCCTTGTAATAAATCATGCGTAAATGAATTCTGTGGCCAACACATGCAAAGTTATCGTAGAGGGAGTCTAGGACCGAAACCGTGTTTACGATGCGGTGTTGGAGTCAGAGGAGAAACACGGTTATGTGTAGCGTGTGGTGGTAAAAGATACAGAGAGCTAAAACGATATTATGATAAGAAGTCGTCAGGTGAATCTCCGTTAAAAACCGCTGAAGATTATCTGACCAGATTTCAAGATTATCATTTAGACAAATAATATTATATATAGAAATGGAACAAGGCGTGTTTTACAAACATCCCATCATTAAAAATTATGAAGCTTCTCGTGATGGTGTAATCAGACACTGTCAAAAGAAAAAACCAGTCGGTGTTGCTAGTAATACTGGGTATATCATGTTTAGTGCTGGAAATAAAAATTATTACTCCCATAGGTTCATATTCGAATGTTTTCATGGGGTTATCGAAGACGGACTTATAATTGATCACACTGATCGAAATCGCAAAAATAATAATTTATCTAACCTGAGAGTTGTTACACAAAGTCAGAATTCTGCACTTGGGAATACTAGGAAATGTAGAATGTTTGAAAAAGAGGTCGGTTATATCCATAAATACAGATACTGGTGAAGAAATAATTTTCCCATCCATGTATGCGGCTGGTAAATATTTTGGTATTCACCCGCGTGCGGTACAATTTGTGGCGGATAATTCAGGAAGATCAACATATTCAGTTAAATACGATCAAAAAATTATATTCCGGTATATATAATGAAGAGAGATAAATCCGTCATCGCTGATAGAGTAATCAAGTAGTTGTCTCCCTTTTTTGTTATTATAGTAGGTTACTCAGATTTTACATAAGCCGTGTGTGCGGTGGTCATTATCGATTTTTTTGCTTAGACTGTAGCACGCGGAAAGAACTGGAATATATCGATCCATGCATCACTGCTAGATAGTTCTGGCTTGCGAGTAGTTATATACTTAAATTTAACTGTAATTCATAACAGCTCCGATAGCCGTGTGGTTAAGGCGTTTGCGTGCGGATCCACTAGTGTAGACTCTCTGCGTGTTCGAGTCTCCAAAAATGCTAAAGATATATTATCTTGCATTCGGCGACAGGTGCTATTATAGTTGGGGCGCAAGCAAGCCCCATGAGATTTCATGTACCCTCACCACGTCGAACAACGTGGTGGGTGCAGTTTTGCACTTACCCCGGGGTTTGATGGGGGGGGGGTGTTTACATGAAATCGATATGCGCTTGCGTCCCTAAAATAAACAGCAGGGTGATGTGAACTCGTGATTCTTGACAACGTCAAGGTGACCTCACTGAAGGGTACACCACATAGGGACATTCGGAAAGAATGTCTGCCGGACCAAAAAGTCTCAATAAGGGTGCCTGTGGACCATAAGACATGAACCATGAAGAGTGCCCCGTGGGCTTAAGGCCCCAACAAGGGACTCTTAGGTAAAGGCTTTACCGGCAGAAGGGGCCCCAGTGGAATGGTAGACTGAGCGTCAGCGCTGCTGTTTATATTTGAATTTATAAAATATATATTTTTATTTTTATGTGATTCAGAAATAATATATTTTTATTTAAACAAATAATTTATAATATAAAAAAAATAATAATGAATCACGAAAACATCACATCAATTATTTCTGCTATTAAGAAATTACAAAACAGCGGCGTGAAAATATCTGACCAACTTGATCTTGAAAAAATAATGAGTGATTTTAAATCATTGCAATTTCGGAGGTCAGAATATAGATATACCTTGCCCGCCGATTATAGATTTATAAAGATAATTCAGCAGGCGATGTTACGATCGCTGGCGGCAATCACGGATGCGCAGGTGAAATTATTTGTGCCGTTATCACGGGCCATCGAGCGGGTTAGGTTAGAATTATCTCACGAATACGAAACGAAAAGGCTCGTACACGCTCGTATAAAACAGCTGAAAGATATCGTGGCGATGACGGAGTTGATAAACGAAGACGCAGAAGAATTACTGGCTAAAGATAAAGACGGTGACTTCGTCACTGAGTGTGACTGTAGTGATTGTATCACCAGTGACAACGACGAGGAAGCTAGAATACCCACTTGTAAAGTTGTCCCAGCTGATTTTAAACCGTAAAAAATAATTGTTTTATCATTGTTTGTTGAAAGTGTACATTTTCTATATATTTATTAATGAAATGTACACTTTCAACAACCATCATACAAACCTCAGATCAATGAAATAACCGTCGTATCACGGCCCGTTGTCTCATGAAACAAAAAAATATTTTATCCTTGACGTTCTCTTTGACATTTTTTTTTTGCTTGGTGTTTTCTACGATGACGTTGATGACGAAGTCATTACGAACGCACATACAAGTTTATATTCAGCGACACCGACCTAAGATCAAGCAAGTGGCCATTTTGGTCAGTAAGTTTGAAATTTATCCGTGATAAGAGACGACTGTGATATTTCAGATAAACAACATTGATTGGTTCTGATACAATCAAATAACCTGGAGGGACGTGAGGGGTAAATGAGTAAAGAATGTATCCCTGCTGGGCCTGATTGGATTTATCAGTGTCCACTTGATAACTGCCGTCGACGGCATCACATACTAGATTGACAGCGATCGTTGATGTGATGTTGACGATGCCCGGTGAGACATGACGGCCACCCCCGTATGGGTCGTTATTGTATCTGAGAATATTTGCTGGTGGTGATATTTTTCTCCACGCTTCGAGAATTTTAGGAAAGTAATCAATGATAATATCGCTGAGTTTCTTTTTTAATTCGATTGTATCAAAATCTGATATTACAGATTTTTGAAGTTTATCTGCGGTTATTTTGTAATGATTGAGAAATAAATGTATAAGTTCCCTCTGAAAATCACTTTTGTAATCGAGGACAAAATTTGTGATAAAAATTTTATTGATGAAATACATATCTGACCTAATCTGATTTAAATCTGTTATTGTTTTGATGATTTGTTGTTTTGTATCATCGCTGTAAAATTGCGACAGCGACAAAAATAGTCTCTAAATCAGTAATTTTACGATTATAATCAGCATTAATAGCTGCAGAAATATTTTTAAATGGTACATCATCAAAATAATGATCTGCAGGAATTCCTTCTTTTTTCACTTTGTAAAATTAACGATAATATGTACCACGTACATTATCAATAATGATATTACTGATATGAGAATACTCTGTTCCATCAATATCTTTAACAAACGATTCATCTATTACAAAATTATCGGCAAGATATTTTGGAATTGTTGTGTATTTTATCAACTCCGTCGAAAATTCATCTCGGTGTGGTTGTGGTGGACCTTCGTATGGAGGTGCGACCTCGGGCCAACCTAATACTGATCTGATCGTGGATTGATATATATCAACGGCGTAATCCGGCGACAATATTTCGATCGCCGACGACAACGTTGGCTCGTGGACGGTAATGGCAATCTTTGATTCGCGCCCTGTAATCAATTTAATTCTGCGTTGAAATTCTTCATTGATCTGTTCTATTTTATCACTACCTGTTGGTATACTTACTACTTGCCAATCAGGAGTTCCATCGGGTTTATTGTTGTTTGCAAACACTAACGAATTATTCGGTGGAAGACCACCAAACGACGTTAACCTAATATTGGGCCAACTGTGATAAACTCGTAATTGCGCTAGACCTATCTCGGATGCTGGTATTGCAGTTGGAAAATTAATACTGAATTCAGGCAAAGTTGAACTCGCTGATATCATTGTGGTTCTTACCGGAGCAGTATTAGTGACGATCTGTTGTAGTAATTCCCTTGACTCAGCCATTATTATATTATTATTGTTTTAAATCCTGTTCAGGAATTTTTTCATTAACGACGACGGTGACTGCGTCGCTAACGTTGAATACTTCATTGTATATCTTTATTGCGATACTGAATTCTTAGTCAGATATTATTCCATCATTGAGCGACGAAGAAATCAACGATGATAATTTAGAATATGCGGTCGTTGCAGTATGTAATTTCATCGTGTACTCGTTCAATTTTTCATTCGTGCACGTATTTATCTTTTTGGCGACTATATTAAATATTCCAGCGATCGACGTTGACGATGAAACAATGATTGTTACAACCATCGGCGCCGTCATCGTCGCTAGCGATGCTAATTCTACGCCGGTTCCAGCAACTAGCGTAGAAACCGAATAAACCATGATATCAACGACGGTTGCACGTCTACGATATTTCTTTATTTTTGCTGTATAATTATCGATGATGGTTTTTAATTTATTCTGCCATGTCGTTACTTGATCGTATCTGTATCGCTGAACGTCTATCATTATACTGTATTAAGTACATAATTGTTGTGGTCTAAGACAGTGATAAATTCCAGACACCATCAGTAACGTCTCGGGGGTATTTCCGTTGATATCACCGTAAATGTTTCTTTGGTGTCCTTGGTTAGTATCACCAGTAGAGGATTACGATATACATTCGGCGATGATGAATTGGCCACAGTAATTTCCAAACCATACATGGACAGCCTGTATAACCCTGTTACTTCTGCGGTATATTCGAGAATGTTATTGCGCAGTGTCCACGTTGATACCCCAGATGCCACCGTGTTCGTGATATTGCTAATTTGTTTGTGTGGAATTTTAATCAGTTTGGTTTTTTCGACGATATTAGGAATTCCACTGATAATATCATTGAGTTTTGTATTTATATCTTTGAGATTTATGTCAACGGTTGGTGGACTTCCAAAGAAATCTTCGGCGGTTTTATTAAGTTTTTGAAAATTTCTACGAGTATTTGTAAACTTATTTACATGAACGTCATACTCGGCTCGTAATGTATTTATTTTATCATCGGTAGGAATATTTTTATGATCCACGTATTTTTTTGTTGCGGCATCTTCATCACCTGTGGTTCTCTTAAAGAAACGATTTTATTACCGTTCATGTTAATTGTACCTGTCATAGTATCACCGGTGGATTTTAAACGATCAGCGACACTTTTTTAAATTTCATCTCTGATAGTTGCGATTGATACATTTGAATCTCTGATTCTACCACCGTCAGTAAATACTGGAATAATGTCCGTGGTAGCACCAAGAACTCTACGAATTATATCGATCCACTTGATATTACTCGTCTTTAAGACACCGAATTTATCCTGGAAAATAACAACTTCATCTCGGTCAACTCCAGATAAATTCAAAATTTCAGCAAGATCGTCTTTGGTGGCGCATTTTGATAAATCGATACCATCTTTGCTCTTGCCGGCTCGAGCAGTAGAAGATCGTCCGTAAATATCAACTATTATATTTACCAATATCTGTTTAAAACATTAATGGTCAACTGTGTCGTCTGATGGTATATTCATGTACAGTTTTATGAGGTGGTTTCAATGATCTTGATACGGCATCAAGTACTGCTAGTGCTACACGGCCACATATTGGTGGATCCTTTAATGTTTGTGTTGGTAGCGTTGAATACCAGATTGGAATATTTTGAAATCTGCCGACGTATTTTAAAAATTCTTTTGGTGGCGCCAACCCATACGAATCAAAATAAATAATTCCACGTGGATCAATGGCGTATGCGACCCAATGAGTGCCAGGCCTCCTTGATGAATCAAGATTAATAATACCTGTTTCTGACAGTGCCGGATTTTTCGGTAATTGATCACGCATAAAAACACCTCTAAAATTCTTTATATTTAACTGATTAGCGGCGTTGATAAGATCAAAATTCGATAGTGGAACTATCGTTGACGACGTCATCGTTGAGTTCCTGGAATTCTTAATCCGCGCCCCCAAATGTTGTTTGGTTGAGACCCTGGAAGTCTCAGACCGCGTCCGACTCGTCGTCGTCGTCTTTGTTTTAATCCTTTTCCTGTTGCTTTCTTTAATGCCCTTCCAGCAGCTGTCCCAACTGCACCTAACGCAGCAGCTTTTGCAAAAGCTGGAGCGGCTGCGGCTATCAACGCTGGAATAGCTGCGAGAAGTGGAAATATTCCTCCGGTTTTAATAGAATCTTTGATGGCGTTCACGGAAAGATTTAATCGTATTCCTTTCGCGGCTTGTTTAGCTTCGTTAAATCTCTTAAATTGACGCACGGTCAACGATAATTTATTTGCACCGCTCATTTGATCGTGTTTTAATGTTATTTTTGTTCCACATCGTGATTCTAACGGTGATTGTAATCGTTTAATCTGACCCGGCGTCAGACTGACACTGACATGATGATATGACATTTATGATATATATACTGATTTAAATCAGCGTTTGCATATTCTCTACGGGAGCATCAACGACTCTCATGCGGCCACCAACACCTTCAAGCATCATTGTTTTATCTGATAATATAACTGCGATTGCTCTGTAATTAGGAAAATCTACGATATTTCTGTCAACGCGAGCTCGAAAATGTATGTCAACGACAGACTGTCTGGTTAAATCTAAATGTTCCAGCGAAAAGTAATAGATCGGATATAACGTTGTAAAATCCAGCTGTGATATTTGCAAACCAGTATCAACATTTTGATCACGTCCCATAAACGACATCAATCGATGATATGCACGCGCTACATGATTTTGATCAAAATTCAACAATACATCCTCGGATGGTTCTTGATGCCCGTTTATCCTCAGTGAAACCTCGCAAACACCGAATTTGTCAAATATCATAGCGCTACGTATTTGATTATTTACTCGTGTATTATCCTGAATCGCAATAAATATATGTCGTGGTGCAGAAATACCTTGCTGAGAAGCTATTTGCCATGTAAATACACCATTAACTGCGCTTTGAATAGCATCTGTGGTCGTGGTCAACCATGACAACATCGATTTGCCGCCGCTACTCATAAAAGAAAGTAAACGATCTTCTTCAGATATTGTTGGAGTCACCACTGGCATCCACAATGAAAGTTTTGTTAATACTACTTTACCATGAAGTGCCTGCGCCTGCGTCAGCTCCTTCAACGTGCCATAATGCATCATTATTTGTGGCTTTTCTTACAAGTACAACTGTGTGCTTGGCTCCAAAAATAACTTTTCTAACATTTCTGCAGAATCCAAAAATGTGCGACAGAGGAATTGCACATGAAAACATTTTGTTCTTGAGCATATTTTTACGTGTAGAAAATCCTAAGTTGAAATTTAAGTTCATTGATATTACTGCGGGGGTTTCTGCGGTTCCTGCGGCATTTCTTACGTTGCCGATGGTTACATTTTTGTGACTTGGATGATCAGAAGTGTCCTTGGAAAACATCATAGATGGACCAGCTGATCTTGAAAAATCGTCGCTGTATCGCGCAAGACCAAGTATTGTCGTAGCTACGTCGACATCTTTTTGAATTGATTCAATATTTCTTCCATCGATCATGTATGTGGCACTGTCAAACAGCGCCATGATACCGTTGTTGACAAAACCAAAACCAACATCGTTATCGTATTCAGTATTATCCGCTTTAAAAAATTTTACCTTCGACCTCGATAAATGCTTCAGCGGGTAAGAAATACCTACTCGTATCTTGAACTTGAAGTTCAATTCATCCACGCTGATCTGGAATTCGAGCGTCATAAGAATAATATTGATAATCACGCACAGACTCATCCTTGAGAACCGGTGCGTCCATGTCAAGTGCGGGATTAGATACTCGTTTGAACATTTCTATGTTGGTACTGTTCGTTTAATACGGAGAAGTTTGTCTAGAAGACGTTTATCTCGAAAAAGTTTGTCTCGAACAACTTCAGAAATACCACTTCCCGCTATCAAACTTGCTGCTAGATTTTTTCCCCATCTTCGGCTAACTCTGCTAGTTTTTGATTTGCAGCTTGATTTATTACTTTACTAACACTTGCAGGCATCACTTCAGTGCTGGGTAATTTTACTGGTGGCTGAGATTTTCGTCGTATTAATCGTGCTAGTCTATCCTTGATGGCAGAAAATACTTTACTAATAACGTCACCAACAGTGCTAATACCTTTTTCACGAATAACATCAATAGCTTTCATGCCTAACTGTTTTACAATCGGTATTGCTTTTGGGGCGATTCTCGAAAATAAACCCTTAACAATATCATCGAATCCATCCCCGTAAAATGTCTCGTATACAGGTAATCTTGAATTTACCACCCTGACAATGATTGGTCTGCGTTGATTAGCGTGTATGATCATCTATTATAATTAATTATTTAACTGTTTAATCAGTGACTTAGTCGGGCGACCTTGGCACGCTAGTGCTAGTCAGTGATTTAATCACTGTAATAATCATCGGTAATTTCATTAATGAGAGCCCTATAATCGTTAATGTCCATAACGCCGCCGGTAAATAATCGTTGACAAATAGATGTGATTTCGTTAATAATTTCAGGAGAATTATTACCAGCTCGTTTTCCACCAACAAGAACTTCTAATCTATCTATGTCAGCTACGACTCTGTCGGGGCAAGTGATTCCACTGCCAGTTTTCTTACTAAACGGTGAAAAATAAGATGATACACTACCAAGTAAACCTCGAGGTTGTTCTGGTTCGCTAGGTTGAGTTGGTTCACTAGATGGAGTTAATTTTTTAGATTTTTTTTCCTCAGAAAATTTTATTCGTCTTATTACATTTTTTCTAAACTCATCGTAATCGCCAAAGTCATCTATTTTCCCGATATTTCTAGAAACGAGATATATAGCCGTAATCCAACTATCAAGATCAAATTCTTCAACATACTCAGGTTTCAAATATTTATTTGGGGATTCATATTTTGCTGCAATAGCTTCTGTATATTTTGGATCTTGGATAGTTTCAGCAGCCTTGGGTTTAAAAAAATCATTTACTGATCTTTTTGGTTCTTTTTCTTCTTCTTCTTGTTCTTGTTGTTGTTGTTGTTGCATTCGCTGAAAAGCCAACGTCATATTTCTTCTAGCTGTATTGTAAGCAGAATATCTCTTATCGGTAGTTCGAGCTTGATCAACGTTAAAACGTAAACGAAAAATCCATTTGTACCATTGCTCGTGTGAGATAGCATCATCGGCGTACTCAGGTTTCAGAAATCTTTTCCGGTTATCATAAGTTAAAAAAGCAGTTTCAGCTAATTTAGATATATCATACTTTGAGATGCCGACAATGAAATCCTCATTAAATTTATCATGCAGTTTAATCCTGGCGCTGGCTTGTGCTTCTGGTTCTTGTTGACCATCACCTTCTGCTTGATCTGTTTCTTCAGTTGGCTGAGCAGCAGCTATTTCGGCAGGAAGTTCTCGTAGAATTTTCTTTGTCTTCTTAGTTCGCTCCGCCATCTTTTTAGTTTCTTTTGCCGTTTCTTTTAACACAGGAAGAATGCCTTTAGTGGTTCCAGTGATAGGTTTAAATAACTGTTCTGCGGATTCTGTAAACTCTTCTTGTGTTTGTTGACGCTGCTGTAATTGTTGTCTGACAGAATCACGGACAGGTAGATATTTCTTAATTGCTTCTAGTCGTTCTCGAGCTAATCGTGCTGAGTGAGCTTCACCGATCATTATTATAATGCAATGGTTTAATTACAGCAGCAGGGAGGGTGGCTAACAAAAATGACGTGCACGATTACATAAACGATCACTCACAAAATTTTATAAACACGGATGTCAACGGCGAAGTAACAGCGCGAACTAACCCCGGTGATTTCATCACTGGTGATCTCATCACTGGTACTAACGGAAAGTTAGAGGCTTCAGTTTGACGTTATTGACGTTTTTTTTAAAAATTTTTTTCGTGTGAAATCTTTGTTTTAGATATGTTTGCTCGAATCCAATTTGTAGGGTTCACCCTCCCTGCTGCTGTTTGGGACCCCCTGGCCACTCATGCTAGAAACCACAAATCAGTGAATGAAACGACCAAGCCTAAAACAAGGCCAGGCGGGGCACAAACAAACGGGATGGTGTGAGAATACGACAGCATGTGGGCGGTAGAGGCAGTAAAAACTTACCTTTCTTCCTTTACGAGTGAGGTTTGGTCCAGTTCAAACGATGTGTGTTACGCTTGTATAATTATGCCATGGAAACGGTTTAAAATGCAGGAGACTAAGCTTACTACTAAATGATATTAAACCATATTTCAGAATCCACCCCTGGGACACTCATCGTGTGTAACTTAACATTAGGAGCTGATCTTTGATTCAGAAAATACTGATGACATTTGGATAGATACACGGTGTAAATTTCAGCAGGCAAGATCAATCATTCGATCCTCAAGGCTTCCTTGGAAATACTGTGCAAGAAAGCAACAAAGCAAACAAGGTCGATAACAACAGTCTTAAAAAGGCTACGCGACTTGTCTATCGCTATCCCCCGATTTATTTCTGACATAATCTTGTTGCTTTCCAATATTTAAATTTATAATAATTCTTTGATTTTAAAAAACAATTCAGTTGCGTTTAAACTCAGAAATTAATGATTTTTTCATATACTTTACCGATGAGTGTCTCAGGCAAATGCACTTCTTTATCAATCATCTGGGTAGGGCACGATTTCATTTACAGACGAAATCAGTTTCTTCACTTTCCCTTTGTTTGTTTTGAATGAACAATTCCACTACAACTCTGTGTACATCTTTTATCTCCTTTCAACATGATTGCTAGTGTACGATTATAAAAGACTGATTGTTACATTACTGACGACTGCTGTGCATGGGCGCCCACATATAGGGGCAAGTGGAGAGGGGGAATTTACCCTCCCACCCCCGATTTCACCTCTAAGCATTTTTGGTCTACATCCGTAAAACTTAATATCTGACCACTACACGTTTGCCACTCCACCCCCACCCCTAATAATTATGCTGGCGCTACTGCTGTTGTATCTATCAGCATTACATTAGTTAAGATCGGTAGGAAATCCAACAAGAGAATATCATCTATTTATATATTTTTAAACTTGTTTAAAATATATGACGAAGATATACGTTGTCGTTCCTTAGGTAATATTCATCCGTGATCCGGGTACAACCACAAGTACTATTATATGCACTCGTCATCAACAGATACAATGAATATCAGAGATTCGGTGCGCATTTCCTTGATTGTTGCTGTGAGCCAAGTGGATTTTGCCGAGTAATGATGATGAGGTTCAAGTTGAACGGCAACATTACAATAACAACAGTAATAGTGTACTGATTTTACTGCTGATACTTATATTAACACTAAAAATATCATTATTTATTCTAAATGTTTAAATATGTCATCTGTTTATGCTTAGTTTGGTTAGTGATGAGTGACGTAGCCCGCATATAGAGAATATTAAGTATCAACTTAAAATATGGTATTAATATTGTTGAAAAAAAATTAAACAAAATGCATGTGAAGACTACATACTTACTGCAAGATTATGGCGCGGAAGTGGTTTGTTTTATTGACATAGAGATAAATATTGCATGCATGTAATACATATATCTTAATAAATTATTTAAACCAGAAGACAAGCAAGGGGAAGATGAAAGGTAAGACGGAAGGAAGAGAGAAACTATTGAATAGAGAAATAAATAATTTGCATTAAATATGGCGCGGATGTGTTTTGCCATTGCTAATCATCACTGCTGGTATACTACGTCATAACCGGGATAGTCGCCACATAATTTCATGCAAGGCTTTATTTCTAATTTCCTTATTTCCCACACATTTAGAATAGGACTGTGACTAAACTTCTGGGAAATTGCAAGGTATCAGCTTGTATTAGTCTCATTACAAACGACTGTCTGGTTTCTGAAAACATTAGCAAACAGTGACAATTTCGGATAGAACGCGGTATACCAGCTGTATTCATTATTCGTTGATGCCATTGGATGTAGCTGCTCAACTATACTTAACTATTTTGGAAGGAACTAAATTCAGATCTATTGTGTCTGTGCAATATGTGTATTTTTTGATTATATATGTGTATGCCAGACACTGTAGTAACAACAGATATTGGTTAAACGCATACGATGCATTTACAGTTTTAACAGTCTGTTATTTGAAGAGTACATGTAAGATTCGTTGAAGCTGAAATATATGCATTTTTCTTAGAAAATAAAGTTATTATTATTATTATTATTATTATTATTATTATTACTATTATTATTATTATTAAACGCAGATAAAGTTTGGTAGGCCAAGACTAGAGTTTCGATTGGTTCGTCATTTACATGTGTTACATTTACACATGGCGTAACTCAAACTGACCTTATCAGTGTATTTTTATTATCGCAGGGTTTTTCTAAGGTATGGAGAAATGAAAAATTGTATTTTAGCAGAGATCTGACTTTTTAAGCAACGAGACGCAATTTAAAATTGAACGGAATACTCTTGTATCATTCTGAATTTGCAGTCGTCGAGAGTAGTTCCTTATAATTTAGATCTGATTGGTTGCTTGACATTGAACTATCTTCAACATGTCACTTGTCAGTCTATTGGCTGTCGAGGGAGGCTAATTATAGCATTAGGTACTTAACCATATGACTGACCAATGTATACCTTGGTATAATTTACACTTTGTTTTTAAAGACTTAGATATCTTATTTTCGCATACTTGGCGAATGATAGTCTATTAGTATCATATGTAACCGGCCCGTTACTGCTGACCGACCGTTTCGAATCTCGGGCTCTGATGGGATGGGGGACGGTATAACTATAGACATAATAACAAGAAGAGCTCATTATCATCTGGCAGGAAAAGGGAAATAATTGTTTAAAGGAGGTCACGTGTATTGGAGTTTTCGCGGGATACGGCATTATTAAGTTTACTTTTTTTTAAAAAATCTGCCAAAATTTTAAAACACATTTTTATGACAACCATAGGGATTGTAGTATACCTTTTCAAATATTAACCCCAGAAAACAACACTGAGGTATTTAGAAAGACCTGACCCAATAAATGTGATGCAACACGTCACGAGATCCCGTTTAAAGTTTTCACTCTCTTCCTTATTAATATAGCCACGGAAATGTTATTTCATTAAATAAAAACATTTTTTAACACGCATAATGATTTCTCCTTTAATTGGTGTACATTATTTAATCCTAAATAAGCATAATTTGGTGATTAGACTTTTTTTTACATGTTCCCTTGCTGCCTAGATTCTGATGCAATGGCAATGTGCATCAACGCAGTGTGCGGAACTGTGTCTGTCAGGACAGTGGAGGGCTGCACAATCGTGCGTTACCGTACATGCTGCAATACAGAAGGATTGTTATTTATTAATAAGAGAATGGATTAAATGAATGAGCAAGCAAGTTGCCAGGAAAAAAATACTAATCTACATGTTCAGCTCGTCACCTTGACAGTAAGATTTTTAGAGGATTTGTAACATTATCCTTGATCATGCATAAATTAGTTATTAAGGTAGCACTCAGATAGTCACTCAGTTTAATGCATATGTGTGTGTATGTACGCTGTCGCAACCTCATAAGTATGTTGATTACTGAGTGCGCAGTAGATAGAATGGTAAGTTACAAGGCTGTGCTTAACTCGATTATAGTGAACTTGCCACTTGATTGTTAAATAAAATACTCTGTAAATGACACATCTGTCCATGAAAAAGGTCATGTTGTGTGCTTGTCATGTACATACTTGTAAATTATGAACAAGACAACCCATCCATATCATGCACGCATTAAGCATTCTCAGCAATGAATTTTTGAGTGCACACACACACATGTATCTATATATATATATACACACACACACACACACACACACTTACGCAATGGGTTCAGTGCACACGTGCACGTTCTATGCTCACACTCTACATGTGCGGTTCCGGAGCATGTGACCTGTCCCGTGCATTCGCTGGCGTGGTCACATTGTTGTGCTTTTATATATACGAACAAGGCTGTACGAAAAGACAAAAACTATAAGTTGCTTGTACGTATTGGAACTAGTGTGAATGTGCGTGAAAAATTGACTAAAACGTTTTACATACCAGTGGTACATCACATAGGGACGACATCCACCGAACCATCTTAGAAGGTCAAAATTGGAGGACACCAATGCAGAAAGCGATATCATTCAGAAGGCAAAATATTACTTACTGACGGGAAGAATATCAAATTTGAAAGAATCTCATCCGCTAAAGCAAACAATGGACACCCTGGTGTAATTTTCAGATGAAATCGACCGGTCTACACTGAGAACGGACCTCCACCCTAACACTCGAGTTAGAGACGGCGCAGAGACAGACAACCCTGTGGAGATTTTCCGTGCTGATAATGACATATATCTCAGGAATCTGATTATAATGCAATCATGGGTCGCCTTGAGTGCAGTCCGTTTTGCTGCCCAATTCATATTTTTATTCCGATAAATTCAGTTCACAAGAAGGATTAGAACGAGAAAAGAGTTAATTTAGACCTGATCGTTCCTCTGTACTGTTATATCAATAATGATGTTGACAAATATCGCTATCTGGAAAATTAAACGAAATTAAAGTATGATTTGGGGACCTCATCAAAGTAAAGGTAGAAATTGCTTGGATATTTTCAGTGAATGTTTCGAGTGATTCCATCACCAAATATGTGACAGTAATTTGGTACATACAGGTTCACGCTTTTAAAGAGACCGCTCCGGTGGCCTGGTGGTTAGAGCGTCCGCCTCGGATGCGGGAGGTCGTGGGTTCAAAGCCCGGCCGAGTCATACGAAAGACTTATGAAAATGGTACTAACAACTGCCTCGCTAGGCGCTCAACATTGAGAGGTTAGTGTTTGGACTGGTCGGTACTGTGTCAGAATAATGTGACTGGATGGTACATCATGTTACATGTCTGCGGCATGCTGCCCCAGTGCTACACATCAGTATAAACTGCCATACTGCCGACATCGTTGCGATATGACTGAAAATTGTTAAAGCTATGTTAAAAATCCAACTCACACACACACACACACACACACACACACACACACACACAACCTTTCAGAGGAATCACCATATCAAAATTACAGAATAAGAGACAAACAAATGAGATATGTATCAACTCCAACTATATTTTATTGTTGATGTTGACGCAAATGATTCGAATATCTTTTACGTTTCAGAGATCCTAAGTTCCTACAACAATCTTATTTCGCTCATCAGATTTTATTGATCTACTAAAACAAGCATATCTGTTGTTCTTTCAAGACCAAAATATTTAGAAATAACTGGTGAGAAGATCAAAAGTATCAATAAGGGGTTGAACGCCTTAGGTTTAAATAAAAATGTTCAGTTTCTTTACTCGTATCGAGTATTCCTAAAGAACAATCCGCCTATCAGAGATCATTACGCCAATTAAGATTGAGGCCTTCGTCTTAACTCGGAAGTTTCTTGTCTACTCAGACAGTTCCTGATCAATGCGGCTTCTCATTTAATATAACGGAATCGTTTATTGTAAGTTCATTCAGTCAGTAACAATTAATGTAAATATGTACATATGTAGTTATTTTAAACTGTTACCGCGTGATACTTTCCAACTACATTTATCCTTCGAACTCGCACGAAAGACTTTGCACAGAGTACTGCTTCTATGAAAGAAGGAGATTATTAATAGAATCTTGATATCCTCTCTTGTTATTGTCGCTTGGGGTGGTACGTAACACCCTGGGGACTGGTTTACAGGTGTATTAGTTATTTTAAGGCGTTTGAGTCTGTATTTGCACTTACGGCGGAACTGTGGATTAGCGAATAGATTTGGATCATAATGGGTTTATTATGGGTTTAAAGTCATTTATCAGCAAACTTTACACACGTTAAGCCAAACCGAGACTCGAGCTCAGGTGATATATGCTCGTGGTATTTTACATGTCAAGCAACAGTTCAAGGAGACCCTTTCATATACTCTTCATACTCACCGATCACGGTCAAAAGAAGTATCACTTTCATGTTATTTTTTGTGACTGTATGTGATTGTCAGTTACTGTAGTATCCTGTTGTTGTTTCAGCCGTAGGTTCCTCTTCCTGACTAAATGTGGCAATTGAACAGCACACTCTTAAATTCGATTAAGAAATGTCACGTGTCAGCTGCTTATCAGCTATACCCACAAGCTTACGGAACGTAGTGTAATTTATATTGCTTTTATCTCGAACGCGAGTAGACAAGGCATATCTTTTCAATATTTTGAAAAGTGATGTAAATATAAATCTTAGCAATCAATATTTGTGCTTTTTCAAGGATCTTTCATTTTTAACACAACATGAAAGTTCTCGAAATTAGAAAACACATACAAAAAAAAAAAAAGAAAAAAAAAAAAGAAAAGAATAACAGTTGCTAAATAAAGAAACTGGTTTACTGATAAATATCGTGATCTGATCAATCAGTGAACCAATTAAAGCCCGGAAATACGATCTGTGCCGTTAATAAGGTAAGATAAGTCACGTCAGTAATGATACCGTTCCAACCTGTACAAATGAAACTCTAGATAGAATTGTCAAATAAAACCTCCACCAGCATAGCATGTTCTAGCCCAGTATTTGGCGCCCTTTTTAAGTTTATTTTACTTGTTTGTTTCTTGTTTGGGGAGGGCGAGGGAGTTGGGGCAGAGGATGTTAGCAATGACGAGGCTAAATATGCTCAGTTTAACATTTTGATGTTTCTCGTGGTTGCTGTAAACTATTTTATAAACAATGCAAAACATATCAAAAAAAGACATTTCTGCGAGAGAGACCGGAAAGCACAAAGGGTAGTGGCTTGAACTTATATAATGTCAATAGGTGGATTTGTATTGTCGCTGACGTTAAAGAGCTGTTATGAATATTTAATTTGCATTGTTTGCTAATTTTTCCATAATATGCTATGTACAAATTGTATTTTGGACTTGATCTTGTCCAAAATCAAGTTCATTTTCTACCTGACCAGAATAATTGGTTTTGGTTTTGTAAACATGTTTATCTCAATCCGAGTCCAGAACATTGGAAAATCCCCATGAAATGCCTGATGTACCAGTAGTTTATCATATTTTATATTATGTTAGTAACAAACCTTCTAATTATAAATAAAATTTTATCTTGTAAGCGTTTGGTACTTTCAGAACAAAATTTTCCATTAGGTAATATTTTTTTATTTAAAAAAAAATGTGACCTGATATAACTTGTTTATCTAGAAATTATTCATTCGTGCTGTAATATCTAAGGAGAATCAGTTGTATTATTGTTGTCTCCAATATGTCATTTCGTCTGGAATTTATATATTTAAATTATTTGATTCAAGTTATTCTCTCTGGAAATACAAAGTGCAAAAAATGACATTCTCGGAAGTAGAGACTTGGATTTATGATGAAATTCAAGTAAGGATATATTCTTGGGTTGTATTATTGTGATTCAACAAAAGCCTGTTGGCACATTAATACGACACAGGCCATCAACACTCCCAACTTTTGATTTGTTTGGAATACCATTAAAGTTTATTCAAAACTTTAATCATTACGCTTGTGTTAGAAATTCTATGATCATATTGGATTTAATTTGCAATACCGTAAGTTCTTTTTTTCACATTTTTCACCTTGTGTTTTAGGGAAATAAATGATTTGTTGAATTGTACAAAGCTTGTTGTTTCTCACTCTTTACTATTACTTTGTTTAAGATCGTAGAGTCGTAACAGATCACAAACCTTATACCCAATCTGTAACATTTCTGCAACCGCTAAAATGCTATGCTGTGTTTCTAACGCAGACAAGTGTGACGTCCAACCTCGTCTATCCTTGGACCATTAATTTTTAGTAGAATTTGAAACATAGATTGGTTCGCTTGCCGTTGAAAAGAATGTATAAATATTTTTATACTTCCCATTTTGACTATGCTGATTGTATTTTGGGACGATTGGACTAAGAAAGAAAAAGAAACACCGAAGAAAATTAACTTGGAGGCCATGAGAAGGGAAAAAGGTGCTACCAAGATTTTGGATCGGGCAATTTTTGATGAGGAAATCGGGTGGAATAGCCTGAATCATCGACGCAATAAGCGCAAAATATCTCAGGGCCCCGTTTTAGGACGCACTGTAAGTTTACGAAAAGAATTTTCGTAATTTTTAAGCTTAAGAATATCTTATGCTATTTCGTGTGTTTCACAAAAGTATCCGTAGGAACATTTCGTTGGTCTAAGAAAAACTTGTGCGCAAGCTATTCTTTTGCACGGTAGGTAGGTAATAAATAGGATAAATAATAAATAGGTAAATAGGATAAATATTATAGTCCACAAGAAAGATATCTACAAAGGATGGAGACGAAGATGACGACGACAAGAACAGCAATAGTAGTACATTGACTAAAATATATCCGGCAAAAATGCCTTGACCTACTGGTCATATTAAATGAAATATTGGTATTATTTTTTATTAAAGAGACATAATGTGCGTGCGTGCTTGCGTGCGCGCTTGTGTGTGTGTGTGTGTGTGTGTGTAGCGACGGATTTATGATTTTGCAGCCCCCCCCCCCCCGGCGCTGTCAGAGTTGCAGCACCACCACCGACCGTCAAAAATAAAGCCTTAAAACCATACCATACAGACCGTTACTCTGTTAAAAAATACACAAATTTTAACTAGTGTTTTTACATGGAAAATAACTATACTTTTTAACAAATCCAGATTTTCATACTTTAAAATCTGTCGCTTCTTGGATTTCCTCTCTAGGCAAGCAGCTGCCTTGTCTGTCTAATGGGAAAACAGTATTTGTGTGTGTGTGTGTGAGAGAGAGAGAGAGAGAGAGAGAGAGAGAGAGAGAGAGAGAGAGAGAGAGAGAGAGAGAGAGAGAGAGAGAGAGAGAGATTCTCGAGCTATAATAGAAGTCGGTGAATAAATATAATTTAACTTACTTGTTGAAGATATCGGCTAAGTCATACTTTATTAGTCATCTATATTAAAATGGTTATCTAAACACTTCACTATCTTTATCGACGTTTATTTCCTTTAAATTTATAAATGTACTTGAAGGTGCTCATGCTGTCGTTTTCAACGACAAACCAGCAGACTCCACCATTATCGATGAGGAGGTAAATGTGACGTTTTATGCAATCGTTTGCGGCAGCTACAACCTTTCGAACTCGCCTGATATTCACTGCAACACTTCAACTATAGCTTGAGTTAGGTATTAATTTACTTTTGCTTAAGTTATTTACTATAAGACCAAAATCTGAAAAAATCCAGATTCATTCGTGCTGTTTATAGGTTCGTCAAACCTTGGGATAATATTACATTGCATGCAGTTTAACTTGATGCAGATCCATTTTGTTAGAATGGAGGATCGTCTCAAAATAATCTCTCTCCCTCCCCCCCCCCTCAAATACACACACATAATCTTCATAAATTCTCTCAACAGATTATTAAAGTAAGTTAATGACCATATGTAACTCTATTTTTAACTAGATAACAAAATTAGGTTTAGTTCTTTGTATTTATTTAATAACACATTAAATTAAAATGAAACATTCTATAAAATATTATGGTTTATGTCTCCAATTATTAGACTGAGAGCCATATAAACAATGACTAGTTTAGTCTTGATATATATTGTATCTACTAAGGTCTACGAGTTCTGAAAAGACTATTACATAACTTAAGCTTTAGAAGCTATATTTGCTTCAAATAAAAACACTCTAAGTGGCTGAAAGTTATCAAAATAACTAAGTAGCAATGAAGTCTGATCGAAGCAGGCACATATGTATATAAACAATTCAAACGAACTTCACTTGTGTTCCGTAGATTTGTCTGTCTCGAGATTTTTAACAACAATGGGCAAAAACCACTCAACGTATAAACTGCATTTTTGCTAACATTTTTAGTATGCGTATGGAGATGACTTTATTAGATTTTCAGGCATTACAGTCGTCTTTTATTTCATTTGTTTTACATATTTTAAAACTTTGGAATTGGATATTGTTTAAAAACAAATAAAACGTTGTCACCAAAAATAAGCATAAACAAATGGAGACATAAAAGAATGAAATTAAATAGTCATATTTATGCGTCTGCAGATGACCAAATTAAATTTTCTGAAAATTACATGAATTTGTTTTTTGATTTAGTTTTAACACATTTTTGAACTTTTTGAACATTTACATTTTGACTGTAAGCCTTGTCAGAACTGTTAAACAAGAGCACTTAAGTCAACAAAGGAAAGAAAATGTCTGGCTTTTTTGAATTTTTAAATAAATAAAACCGAGATAATAGATAAATACATAAATAAGTAAGTGAAAGTAGAACATATACTCGTCATCTTTCTCGAGGCAAAGAAGTTCGGTCGAAAAGATAATCATTTCAATTTTCTGTTTTGAACAGCATTTAAATACCCCCCAGTCTCCACATTCTTACCGTTGATGGAATATTAGTGTGATCACTTAGATGTCATATAAGATGCATTGTCCTTTTTCTTCGTTTAGTTTGTTTTTGTTTTGTTTCTTTTAATTTTTTTAAAATTTTTAAAATTCTTTTATTTGGTAAAATTACCTCTGTAAACCATCGCACTTGAAGAAGAATTGCATATTAATGCATTAAGATCTGATGCCAGAGTAGGGCTGAATGAAATAAAGAAAGAGCCATGATCTAATCTTTCGTGATTTCTGAATGCGCTGATTAAAAAACTTTAAAACGAGATATTATATAGACTTGTACTAAAACATTCGAATCTGGTCAGGTACTAAGGCAAGCAAATTGACAATTATGCAGGGAAAGGGAATAACAAAAATGTTCTGCAGACAGCTACAAACACAAAATAGAAGCCTGACGAAAATGTAATTAAGCTATCAAAATAATTATAGTTTTCATCTTTCATAAATCTTATTATCTTGATTTGCTGCAATTTTCCGCTTCTGTTAATCAGTATTATCTGAATTTTGTGTACTCGAGTGAGCAGCCATCTTGATCAAATTATTTCAGTCGAATTTTGATATCATGCATTGTGCACCCTATCGTCAAATTTTACCTGATGTATACAGTGACAGCTTATCATTTGCTTTAATAATAGTTTTCTCAGGTTTAAGTAGATGCAGCAAAGTTTCTTAATCACAATAATTTTAGTTCTGAGGAATCGTTGTACAAATATGCAACTTCAATGCCAATAGAAACATAGAAAGTGAGAATAGTTTATTAAGCTCATTATGGAATCATAATAAACCACTGGAAATACTATATTAATGTATAGAATGGTTGTGTCGAAATGACATTTTGTGTAATATCCAATTGGAATTAAATACTGTGCAAATGTTGTGGATAAAACCAACGAATATTTTGATTTTACGTTCCATTTTAAATGTTCTTCAATAATACAGCTGTCCCTTTTATAAATATTAGTCTCTTATTTCAGCTGACACGTTTTTTTTTTTTTTTTTAAAAAAAATCAAATCACTAAAGTTTGCATGAAAGAATTTCTAATATTAGCCGTTAAGAAAAGAAACTATTAATTCCAGTTTCTTGAGGATGTGACTATTTGATTTTGGTGACAATGAAGATGTTTCTGACGATGATGGTCATCATTTGCAAGAAGGACTGCTTGATATTTTTCGTTTGATTTATTAAAAGACGGCGGAGCCCTTGGTGGCCGAGTGGTCTGATAACTGCCGTCTCGCCCTTTGTCCAAGTGGGTTCGAGCCTCGGGCAATTTTGGTACGTGAGAAAGCTTGCCAGTAGGTTTTCCAGAATTCTTCCTCCACCAATTATTCTTACTGCCACATATTGCCTACCATGCACTAAAAAATGACGATAACCCTAAACAAAATTAAAAGACTGCTGCTATTACCATATAAAGTTGAAAGTTGACATCCTCACATGTAAACACGCAGAAAAAATAATTTATACGTATCAAACAGAAGGCATGATAAAGAACTTAGTCTACAGGTTTAAATTTTCAGCATCTTGATTTATCTCTTTATCTTTTCATTCGGGAAATCATATGTATAAACTTTTGCTGTAAAACAAATACGTAAACAATAATATGTGCATGATAAATTTTTCTCTGCTGATTATTCCGAACAATATCAACAAGTAAAACATTAAGAAAATAATTTATATAAATTGCTTGAAAAACTACGGCAGAAAAAATAACGCTTTCATATACGATATGTCAAGGTCAGGAATTACAGATAAACACAGAGGTAAGGTATTCCATCCAATATGATATAGAATATATTGATGTTAGTAAACATCAAAAGCGTTACTATTCGACCTCCA
This sequence comes from Megalonaias nervosa, assembly GCA_016617855.1. Taxonomy (NCBI): domain Eukaryota; kingdom Metazoa; phylum Mollusca; class Bivalvia; order Unionida; family Unionidae; genus Megalonaias; species Megalonaias nervosa. The sequence goes on from JAECUM010030895.1 coordinate 30,696, forward strand.
CAATTGTTGGCAGGTATACAAAATGTCCAGAGACACTAGCAGCCTCATTCATAGATCTGGGAGACTGGGCCATTTGCATTGAAAAAATGCATATAAAACTCTCGCGACAGTCGGACTTTGTCGAGCGATTTGTATTCTCTGCTTGTTCTCTCCTATCGAAAATATATTGAATTTTCATGGAATATGGTTCAAGAAAGAAAAATCCAGGTTTCATCACATGTGACAATCTAATTCAAACATCTCTGGTCATACTTTTCGTATCTGGCGAGCAGTTGTTGAGCGATTTCAACCCGCATCTGTATATGATCAACTATCAACAAATGCAAAACCCCTCTACGACAAACCTTTCTGAACTTCAAATGATCCATCAATATATTAAACACAGGTTGCGAATTAATGATCGCAATAACAGAAAATTCTTTTACTGTGTATCAAGCATCTTCATCAGTTGTCTGTTTCCCTACAACCTCTTACTGCTGTTACGTAATTTATTCTCCCTGGAAACTATTTGTACTCATTCAAATTCTTGGACAAAGACATTTATTGAAAATTATTTGGAATTCTAAAGCCGGATTATTATTCTAAATGATTCAACAAAGAACTGTTGACACGTCAACACAAAAGAGGTTATAGAAGACGTCATTACCTTCCATCTTAGAACTTCATGGGGATTCGAAACTGTGATTCACTTAGGACTTTTTATTGTCAGGACTTATATTCATTCGTTTTAGGATTAATTTTGGATTAGATTCATAAACCGTAAGTCCTTTTTCATAATTTTACCTTGTTTTTCTAGGGAAATAAATTGTTTGTTAAATTTTCCGAAGCTTATTGGCTTCACTCTTTTGTTTGTTACTTTGTACAAGCCTAGACACGTAACAAAGAAAATTGGGGCCTCGTCCTTGGGATATATGAATTTTGGCTAAAAAAAATTCAGAAAATTGTTTTTCGTAATTTAAATTCCCTTAGTTTTCAGAATATTTTAAATCCCAAGTATTATTTCACATTTTGTTTGAAATCTTTAGTGAAATCAACAGGCTTTTCACAATGTCATCAAAAGTGGAGATCTTTCTTTCAAATCCTACTCAGGAGCAGTTGGATTGTTTAAAAAAAGATGAATTGCTTGAACTTGCCAGAAAATATGATCTTTCTGGAGCAAAAGCTTCTTTAACGAAGCAAGAAATAAAAAACATTTTGATCCAGTATTTGGTAGAGAAGAATGTTTTCGATAAAAGTGTTTTGGTTTCGGTCAGTAAGTCTGTATCAGACTCTGACATAAAAGTAAAGGAATTAAAATTGAAATACAAGATGGAATTAGAGTTAAGGAAGCTTGAACTTCAGAATGAAGAGAAACAAATGCAGTTACAATTTGAGAAAGAGGAGATAGAAAAACAAATGCAATTTGAATTGAGAGAGAGAGAGAGAGAGAGAGAGAGAGAGAGAGAGAGAGAGAGAGAGGCAGATGCAAATACAAAGAGGGAAGGATGAAAGGGAATTTCAAATTAAGTTAAAAGAAATAGAGCTGGTAAGTGAAAGGCACATTCCCACTCCACATACAAATTCAAGTTTTGATATTACAAAGAATATTAGGTTAGTGCCCCCTTTCAGAGAAAATGAAGTAGACAAATGTTTTCCTCGTTTTGAAAAGGTTGCTGAAAATTTGAAATGGCCAATGGAGCATTGGACTCAATTATTACAATGTGTACTTGTTGGTAACGCTAGTGATATTTACCATTTACTGACAGGTTAGCAAAGTGCTGACTATGATGTGGTTAAGGAATGCATCTTAAAGGGTTACTTTGTACGAGCCTAGACACGGAACCCTGCTCACCAATTGCAGACAGGCTTTGGATAATCTTTTATGGATTCGCGACCATCTTTAAAACGATGAAACATTATCAAATAGTAGGATATTACAGAGAATTACATCCGTAAACTTTATTCAAATCAGACTTGACAAGAATCAGAGAGTATCCAAAAAGCACCCGTATTGTACAGCATGATTTGTTCTCAGTAGTGAAATTGTTTTCTTTCTACGACAGTTTTACGTCACTGATTTACCTATGTTATGTCACACGCATCTATCTGCAGGTGTTAAGGATGGTGCGCGATCGGTATTAAATTTATTGACATGTTCCAAACAACGAAACAGTTATAACGAAATATTCAGAACTTTTCATTATTTACCAAAGCTTTTAAGTAGAAATTTTGTAAAAGTTTTGTAATATTTGAAGATGCAACCCTCTTTAGTTTACATTTACTTTTTACAAAAGTGATCATTCTTGATTCTAAATTGATGAAACTAATATTAAGAAAGAAAAGTTCCCACTCTTCAGGCATTGTATGTGGAATTTTGGCCCTATCTAGGCAGTTCTTTCTTAGGCTTACTATCCCTTTCACATGTAATCTGTGTCAAAACTGTGTAATAATACAGTGTTTTGTCATGGTGGGAAAAGTACAAGTAGAAGAAATAAAAAAGACAAATAAACAAACAAACAACACACGAAAACATTTGATAAGATTTGTATTGGCTTTTTTCATTTAAATTGTTTTCCAAATGTTTGGATACATTTGGTTTCTGTTAAACCTGAAACGGGTTTACGTGATCTGTTTTTGTTTTAATTTGGATAACTCGTAAAATTTATATGGAAAATAACAATATTTACTTTAAATTGCTCATCTCATGTGTTCCGAAGAACAGGTCTAAGGCATTGACAATGCGAGTCAAGGCAATGAGCTGTGAGTTCATGCGCATGGCAGATGATTGCGCCACAGTCCTCCAATACAAGACATGCTGAAACATGAAAATATATGACTTTATTATTCCAAACAAATAATCCAGTGTTAAGAAACTTGAAAATATATGACTTTATTATTCCAAACAAATAACCCAGTATGAAGAAACATGAAAATATATGACTTTGTTATTCTAAACAAATAATCCAGTATTAACAGACACGTAAGTTAGAACACGGTACAGGGAAGCAGAAACGAAACTTGAGAAAACAAGACAAGTACGTAAGACAGTAAAGGACACGGCTCCATATTTTATGCTTACGGTTCTAAGGTATTACTTAAGATATACGTCAGTTGTATTTAATACGAGAACTACTCTAATGGTATGTACATATTCAAATGGGTTCGTATATAGGTTGTTACAGGGAAGCTTGGTTAAGTCGGTAGGCTGGAGGTTTGTTTTAACCTGCGAGGAAGATAGGTAGACAGAAGGAAGTTAGGTTAGTATCTGGGGTTTTTAATACGTTTCTCTGCAGATTTAATTGCTCGTAAATGTTCTGCCTTTACACGGGTAGCGTCTGAGTCGGGAAAGACACATACCTTGTCGGCATAAAAGTTATATATATTGCGCTCAATTCAAAGACAATATGTTTTTAACAAAGCAATAGAAATTCTCTAAATGATTTTTAACTGGTTTTAGAAAAGAGTTAACTGATCTTTATGCAATGCTTTAACCATATTATTCATTCTAATAACTCCATTGCAAGTAAATCATAAATGCAAAGGTCAAATGAGAAATGCATGAGTACTGTTTGAAAAGACGAAAACTGTACTCTAAAACGAAAGTAGATGTATCGACAAAGAAGCGTACATGGTATCTCTTATGAATGGAAATGTGAGCATTGTATTGTACAACAGTTGATGAAACTAAAGTGAATGCTTCGTTTGTTTCATTATATCCTGAATTGCACAACTGGAGTACAATAACTTAAAAGCATCCACAGCATGGTCGACTTCGCCTCCTTCTAAGTTTTGAATTTCTGCATCTCAACGCCATCTCTCTTTAATCGTCTTTCTGGGGTGGCGTAAACTTGCGTAGCCGTTGTGCACATGATGTCGTGAGACTATCGCAAGATCTCAAAGTTTTAGCTCATTGTCCTTAATTGTGTAGGACATGCATGGTGATGCTAGTATGTTTGAAAACAACGTACAAATGTGTATTTATTTTAACAGATCTAAATATGTATGACAGTAATTCATTAAAGAAGTACAGTAATGCAACAGTGGCTATAGCTTGATTACTGGCGAATTCTCATGGTGAAAATTTTTACACTAACATTATCAACGCTTTCGCTTTAATTGCTGTGCACACACGCATTGATCTTGCTGGCAATCGACGTGCCCCGTACCAAGACAAGTGATATGTCCAGTGCATTCATGAGGTTCTTCACAGTGGTGTGCTTCTGTATGGGGTGCTGTTTGGAAAAGACAGAAGAGAAATGTGTGTTTGTGTGATTTGGATTTTTTTTACGTAGCTTTAATTATTTTTCAGTCATATCGGTACGATTTTTGCAATGTGCCAGTTTATTGTGATGTCTAGTACTAGGGCATCATGCTGCAGAGAAGGGACATAATTGCATATATGATAGAAACCGTACCCTTTCATCAAAAGTAAAAGTATTGAAGTAGAAATAAAACCACAATGCCAGCATATGAATACAAGAGTAACACTGGTACTTTTACAAACAAAACGTACCAAAAGATGACAGAACTGATTTTGCATGAAGCTGGGTTGTTACTAAGTATCCTATCCGTACAATCAATGCAAATTGAAGACTTTTCTCTTCTTTCATGATTTTAATTGATAAAACTTCGCAGAGGAAATTATATATAACGAGATGGCTCGCCCGCATCTCCAGAATGAAGTCCAAAACTTTAGCGTAAACATTTAATCAAGAAATGTAAGTCATTACAATCACAATTTGTTTTCATGTGCACTACTATAAGTTAAAAAAGTGAATACACAAGTCAAGTTTCATGACCATGCATACTGCTGTATTTAGAAATTTTTGCTACATGTAAATGCAAATTATCACATGTAACTAAATCAATAAAATATTTCATTGGATCAAGAAAAGTGCAAACATGTCTGCAAAGCAGCGTACTGCGTATAGACAGGTACCGTAACGTAACAGTGGCTATAGCTTGGTTACTGGTGAATTTCCATGGTGAATCTTTTAACATTGACATTAATTATGCTTACGCTGTCGATTTTGTGCACAGACGCAACGGTCCTGTTGGCACTCAACATGCTGGGTACCGATGCAAATGATATGCCCCGTGCATTCACCGGGATGTTTGCAGTGGTGTGCGTCATATGGATGGGGAGCTGAGTGGAAAAGACAGAAGCTTTTTCAATATATATATATATATATATATATATATATAGAAGTTAGTTATATATAGCAGCAGTAGCATATATATATATATATATGTTATATATATATATATATATATATATATATATATATATATAGTTACGACCATGTAGTAATTACATGTGTGTTAAAATTTTAATTGTTTCTATTTCATTTTGATTTCATTATTATAATTTTTATTGGGATGATGATTATGTTCGCAGGGTCTGTCATTTTGATAGAAACATCGTGTTTATTTAGAACGTAAATGTGACTCGCGAGAGCATGATTTTTGCATGTCGGTTTGTCGATTTCAAGTAAACAGTCGGCAAAAGCTATGTAAATGATTGGTTGTGACCACGGTCATTTCTAATAATACTTGTTGACATTCTGTACTGCGATGGCGAGATTTCGAAATCGCCATATGTTCTTCGTGCGTGTATATGAAATGACGTTTTAGTTCGCCTTAAATGCTCAGATACCTGTGAAATAGTCAGAGAGTCATATTTTAACACCTTAGAGAGTCACATTTAACATCTTATAGAGTTTCTAATACCTTGAGAAGAAGGTATTCTTTTGTGCTGGAAAGAGTTGTTCGTTCGTACCTCTGTAGAACGACTGTAGAACGACATGTGTTTTGTTATTGATAATAGCTGCACTTTATCTACCTTTTAAGTAATAATTATTTTCCCTGGAGAACTATACATAACTGGCTTTGGACAAAGACATTTAGTGAAATTAATTCTAAATTGGAACAGAACAGTACAAATTGTGATTCACAGTGAAAACTCTGGACACTTGTGTAAAACCTTCGTCTGACGTCATCATCCGCCATCTTGGAACGGAATTGAGATTCAGACTACTTCAATTAGAACAGTTTATTTACAGGACTTATGTGTTTTTCACAATTTTAGGACAAATGTTTGGATCTTCTTCGCAAATCGTAAGTTATATTTTATATTTTCACCTTTTCTCCGTGTTTTCTAAAGAAATAAATTATTTTTGTTAAAACTTACAAAGCTTGTTGTCGTCACTCTTTTCTTTATGTTACTTTAAACGAGCCGATACGTAACAATATATATATATATATATATATATATATATATATATATATATATATATATATATATATATATATATATATATATATATATATATATATATATATATATATATATATAGATAGATAGATAGATAATGGGTCGTGTTCAGGCTCTTACAAAACGTAACAGAAAAGAGTGAAGACAACAAGCTGTGTAAAATTTAACAAATAATTTATTTCCCTTGAAAACCAAGTCAAAAATGAGGGAAAAGAACTTACGGTTTTACGAATCAAATCCAAAAATAATTGAAGTATTAAAAAATAGAAGTCCTATTATTAAAATTTTTTTAAATGAATCTGAGTTCGAGTCCTGATGAAATTCAAAATAGAAGGCGATGACGTCTGTCGTAATCTTGAAAATATTGATGTTTCAACAGTTCTTTGTTGAATCACAGAAAATATTAATCCAGTTTTGAATTCCGAATAAATTTCAATAGATATCTTTGTCCAAGAATTCTATACGAGCACTTATATATTTCCAGGGAAAAGAATCACTTGTATTCAATAAAATAGAATTTCAACTCAAACCGGTCACAATAAAACACCTTTAAGTGTCAATGTTTTGGAGTCCGAATGCACAAATTCTATCCAGGAAACAGTTATGCACCAATTTTAGACGCAAAACAGATTCCCGGATGAGGGTCACATGCCCACCCTTCCAGCACAAAATAGAAGCTTTTTACATGCCTAACATCACGTACTCCCAGTATGGCCTTAATTGAAAACAAGTGTTCTTACTCTGGGAATGAGTAATAAAAAAAATAAAACAATTTAAAACTAACAAACAGCTGTGTTCAATTATAATTTGAGAGGAATTATTTATTAAAATTTTTCAATGGAGTTGCAATGTACTCATTAACGTTTTGGACTAAAGCACTACTTTGGAATTTTTGAGAACTCATTCAGAAACATTCTGGATTCTATCCTTATGGTACATCTAGACTTTTAAGACTGTTGGTACATCAGGAGATTTAAGATTATTGGAATTCATTCGGAACGTTCTATACTGTTGGACATGTGATAGAACATTTAAGTTTTTTTTAGGATTTAATTTACAATACAGTGAATGTCTTTTGAATTTTAACTTTATATTCTTGGAAAATAAATTATTTGTTGATTGTTCTGAACTGGTTGGTTTTGCTGCTTTCTGTTATATGGTTTAAGACCATGGAGTCGTAGCATTTACATTAACTATGCTTACCCGGTGCGTGGTGTGCACACACGCATTGATTATGCAGGCAATCGACGAGTTCGTTATCAAGACAAGTGGTACGTCCCGTGCAATCATTTGGGTGCTTGCAGGGCTGCGCTTCTACTGACACAAGGACTGTCACAGCTGTTTAGAAAATATAGAATTGATATGATTTTGTTTTTCGTTTTCATATAAAAGTTAAGAAAACGCACCTTTCCTGAAAAGCAACAGTACGTATGATGATCAATGTGCCTCATTACCAGCTTATATATGAACGACAAAATCATCGGCACTTTAGAAAAGTACCAAAGGAAGACTTGAGTGATTTTGCATGAAGCAGAGCTGTCAATGTATAACCCGTCCATAAGATCAATCCAAATTAAAGATTCTTCTCTTCTTTCACACTCATTATTGTTTAAAATTGAAGGTCAAATTTTGTATAATGCCATGAATAGCCTGCGTCTCC